>CM067322.1:3490000-3768275 GCA_034231615.1 Meghimatium bilineatum | reverse complement strand
TGTATGAATACTTTAGAATTTGTTTGAATACTTGAGATTTTGTTTGAATACTTGAGATAGTGTATGAATACTTGAGATATTGTATGAATACATGCTATTTTGTTTGAATACTTGAGATTTTGGCTCCAATGAGGATGGAGTATCATGTAGTTTATCTTACAAATCTATTCCGAGAATGATGTGAATACAGCGCACATGGAAGAGAGTAAACATCTCCCGTTCCTACTCAGTTAAACACACTATACAAACACACCGTCTGTAGGAAAATAAAACACATAATTTCATATCTTCGATCTATAGTCCTCAAGATTTTCTACAATGTCCTTATCAACAAACACCGCAGATAAGTAGAAAATGAGAGACATGTCCTATACCTTCCAGGAGCTGTGAACCTTTCAGGAGATGTGAACCTTACAGAAGCTGTGAATCTTCCTTCCAGGAGCTGTGAACAAGTTCCCACATCTAGTTATCTGTATAATCTCTGCGTTGTTATGTGTGCATGTTGATCATTGATTCAAAATCTGCAGGCAGGAGACGTCTGTTGTCACTCCATCACATGATGATAATGACCATTTGTTACATCCACTTGTGACATTCAGTTAGAGATATGTCTTTGACTATGAGTTCGTAGATCGCTAATATTCGATTCTAGCAGAAGATGACACTGGACAATTCGGACAAGCGATGACCACTGTAGATGGTTCGTGGTCTACCAGTGACTTTCATGCTGCTCTCTGTTGTTGAACTGCTGAGTTCCTCCTATTTTTATAAAATTCAGCGCCTTATTTACTCTAGATCGCCATGCAGCTCTCTTTTGTGCAAGGGCTTCCCATGTATCTTGGTTCATGTCAAACTATTTCAGGGATGTTTATGACTATTCCATGTACCGCTTCTTTTGGCCACCTTGAGAACATATGCCTTCTAGAACACACCATAGAGAAGTATTTTAGGCAGGCGATGATCTAGTATACGTTTCACATGACCTGCTCAAGGAAATGTGTGTCTGCATAAGAACAATGTTAATGCTAGGAATACCAGATCTGTCAAACACAGTGGTATCCGGAATTGTTGCTTGCAATCCGATGTTCACATCTTTTCTGAGACAAGTTATGTGACAGGGATTGAGTTTCCTCACATTACATCTATACACAGTCCATGTTTTACTAGCCTATAACATCACTGGGAGATACACTATTCTGAACACAATACTTTCAGTTTAGTATGTATTTTAAGGCCATGTCTACGCCACAAATTTACCTACAATCTTTCTGTGCCACAACATATTCAGAAATGTATCATTTTGTCTTTCTCTGTCTCTTCTCCACTTGATATTTCCGGTTGTTACTAAAAGTTCAAGTTTTGTTTTGCTAATCACTTGCCCAAAACATCTTGACTGCCTGCTTCTAACATTTGGCTTAATTTATCCTTTCCCTTCCATATCTCTGATGACCTCTGCATTAGTTTTTTTTGGCTGTGAAGGGAATTTTCATTATTCCTCTCAAACATCACATCTCATTTGTCTCCAGCACATCCTGGTCTGTTTATTATGTAATTGCTGCATCTTTAACACGATATATCTTTCAAGTCGAGACAGAGTTGTCGCATCACTACGTGTTTGGGTGTTGTTTGCAACATTCTAAATCTTACCTCCAACTAAATTCTGTTAATACATAGAAAAAGTCGAACTTTAAATCTCCTCCATCCGAACACATTGACATCAGCAGTAAGACAATTGTTCTCACCTTTTCTCCATCGCTGTACAGGGGATTGACCTTTGTACGGTCGTGCCGAGGTGGTGGTTGTAAGAGATCCGTCTGACCAGTCAGGAACCCATTACTGTTGTACCGAAGAGCTCGAGGAAGTCTGCAGGTGGCTAAGAAAATACTGCTTCCGTATCGGTCTGATGAAGGAGATGATGATCCTTCGATGCCGTTGGACAGAAGGGAACTCTCATTCTGTAACAAATTATTTCGTTGATATTTAATTTCAGATTTGATTGCAAGTTCACAAATCTAGAAATGTTGCCATCTGACAAATCTAGAAATGTTGCCAGTTGACAAATCTAGAAATGTTGCCAGTTGACAAATCTAGAAATGTTGCCAGTTGACAAAACTAGAAATGTTGCCAGTTGACAAAACTAGAAATGTTGCCATCTGACAAAACTAGAAATGTTGTCAGTTGACAAATCTAGAAATGTTGCCATCTGACAAATCTAGAAATGTTGCCAGTTGACAAAACTAGAAATGTTGCCATCTGACAAAACTAGAAATGTTGCCAGTTGACAAATCTAGAAATGTTGCCATCTGACAAATCTAGAAATGTTGCCAGTTGACAAATCTAGAAATGTTGCCATCTGACAAATCTAGAAATGTTGCCAGTTGACAAATCTAGAAATGTTGCCAGTTGACAAATCTAGAAATGTTGCCAGTTGACAAATCTAGAAATGTTGCCAGTTGACAAATCTAGAAATGTTGCAAGTTGACAAATCTAGAAATGTTGCCAGTTGACAAATCTAGAAATGTTGCCAGTTGACAAATCTAGAAATGTTGCCAGTTGACAAATCTAGAAATGTTGCCAGTTGACAAACAAACACTTGAAATATAATTCTTTATTTCTATAATCCATGTCCTCTATATTATTCTACTCACCTTTCCTTTCTGACCTCTCCTCTCCAATCTCTCTTTCCACTCTGATCTCTCTTTCTCTCTAACCTCTTTTTCCTCTCTGATTTCTCTTTCCTCTCTCTCCCTATAATTATCTCTCTTTCCCTAAATCCGTTCCGTTTTCTCTACTTATTTCCGCTGTCAGTTTCACTGTTCACTTCACTGACTGCATTTTCATTTTACTGAATGCATTTTCACTTCACAGACTACATTTTAACCTCACTCACTACGTTTCCACTTCACTGACTACATTTTCACTTCACTGACTACATTTCCCCTTCACTGACTACATTTCCACTTCACTGACTACATTTCCACTTCACTGACTACATTTCCACTTCACTGACTACATTTCCACTTCACTGACTACATTTCCACTTCACTGACTACATTTCCACTTCACTGACTACATTTCCACTTCACTGACTACACGTTCACTTCACTGATTACATTTCAAGCACATCTTCACTTCCCTATTCCCCATTTATTCCTCAACCTAATATTTTCTCAATTTATATCTCCTCACTCATTGCCTTTCTCTCCTACACTCCCTTCATCTAGCTCACCATCTCATTATTTCTGCGTTGTCGCTTACTTTTTATCACCGTTATAACCATATTCACGTTAAACAATACCCATCGTATGACTGCCTTTGCTGATGGCATCTGAATACACACGGTTAGATATAATATGTGGAGACTAACTTTAAATCTTGTTCAAAGGCGGAGACTAACATATCATAGGCGGAGACTAACATATCATAGGCGGAGACTGCCAATCGTATCCAGGAAAGATGACACAACATTTCTAGATGATATAATGACTCAACTGCAGAAATTATCATTTTCTAATTCAGGAATTTCCAGATGTCTGTCACGGATAATGTCTCATCCGATAATTCTGTCACGGATAATGTCTCATCCGATAATTCTGTCACGGATAATGTCTCATCCGATAATTCTGTCATGGGTAATGTCTTATCCGATAATTCTGTCATGGGTAATGTCTTATCCGATAATATACTTGACACATTTCTACAGCTTTTTTCGTTTTCGTATGCTATTATTTTCATTTCATTTGGGAATGTCCTTGACAAAATCTAGTGAACTTATACAGTCACACTGAAATGATCTCCCCTTAAAAGTTTTATCTTTGTTTTACTTTTTGCTCATTGACATCTGCAAAACTGATAGATAAATTATTTGATATTAACGTATCTAATAAGATTTTATCCAAATCGCACCTTGAAAATATATCTGTAGATTGTCACATTACATAGAAACAAAACGAGGAGGAAGACAAGGATGTATTTTCTCAATAAGCATATGTATCGTTACTCATGCATATTGAAACATGAACAGCGTTGTAGCCTAGTTGATAGTGTACTTTGTTTATTACTGAGTTACAGCGTGCCAGGTTGGAAACCGCGTCTGGACAACAAAGAATCCGGGTCTTGATCGCTCTTCGTATCGACTCAGATTTAAATGTGTACCTGGCGTATGAGTAGGAGAGATAACACAGCAACACAGGGAACTGCCCACCCCACCCAATCGTTGCTGCAGCTTAGTATGTGAAGAGTTATCTTCATCCTCTACGACAGGTTGTTGCCATGGGACCTACCTTTACCTTCATAAATGAACAGTCAAAACAAATATTTCACATGATATCTGAAATATCAAACATAAACTCCAAGATAAAACATAAGGAAACAGAGTCAAGAATGTAGGCAATATTACTTGTTTAAAGTCCAACATTGCAAAAATATCTAGACGCAGTCTGCGCAGTGCTTTCAGAAAGAAATGGCAAATTACTGAACGTATTTATATTACCTAGAAAAATCACTGCAGCCAAAAAATGCTGTGTTGATAGCCATGTCCTGAATAGGATTTGCTCCAAATAAAAAAAACAGTCTACACAGAACAGCAATAAAAACACAAAGAATGGCGGCAATGGAATATACCTTTATAGACAACACCACATACAAACAATTCATTTACATGGAACCAAACCGTACACAAATCAGGACTGAGGCTACTGCCATACTCACAGCTGTTCAAATATTTAAGAAACGAGTTTTCATACTCCGAAAAATCCCCATTTACTGTGATTAAAAATAATTTTACTGGAAATTCAACATATCAAACGAGATAGAAATTCTTACATCAGTCAATACATTTCCGAATTACCTAGAAATTAACTACATTAATAATAAAATTAATACAATGTCACGGTGGCTTTCATGGCAATACAGAATTGAATGAATGGACATAAGCGGAAGGTAACCACTCACAATTCCACGTTCCTCCTACTTTCACAGTAAGAAAAGTCTCAACAGGAACAATCTATGAGACTTGAGTGGAGACAGCCAAACAATGAGAAGAAGATAACATCAACAGATTGAACAGAAACAAACAAGACAACCACATTTCCACTGAGAAAGGTACAATGCAGTCTTAAAAAAACATCAGCATCAGTGAATATTAGACTTGAATCTTCTGAACAATAATGCAAACGACAATTACAAATGAGAATGATAAAATGCTACATCTATTCTGCATTCATGCATAGCTCAGAGATTATTAGATTGAACAAGCTAGAGTACAGAATTAATGCCTTTGAAATATGGATATATATATATATTAGAACTTCATAGAAATAATTGAAAACTCGGAAATTGGCTTCTGACTACAATGTGTATGAGAAAAAGTTCTTTCATAAAATAAAAACCAATTACAGGAAGTATTTTTGGATATATTAAAAGACATGACAACTTCGTGAAGTTATTACAAGTGCATAGTCTAGTATGGGGTAGGCGAACAAGGTTTAGCAGACATGCAGGTGGGAGAGAAACATCACCTATTGGACATATATATTACAGTCTAGCAGAGTACACCACCATGTCAAAAGGCAGAGAATATTGAGGACCTGATTCAACCAATCTTTAATGTTGAGACAGTACTTAATGTTGATATCGGAGATGATAATGATGATAAAGCTGATTATATGATGACAAAGCTGATTGTATAAAGCTTATTATATGATGAGGGTGATAAAGTTGATTCTGTTGATGATAATGATGGTGATTGTTATGATAGTGATAAAGCTGATGATGATAGAACTGATACCAATGATGATAAAGCTGCTGCTGATAATTATGATAAAGCTGATTCTGGTAATACTGATGATAAAACTGATGGTTAAGCGGATCTGGTAATAATGATGATAATGCTGATACTGCTGATAATGATGATAATGCGGATGCTGGTGATGATAAAAAGATGATGCCTCTGATAATGATAAACTAATGCTGATTATGATGATGATGATGATAACGAGGATGATGCTGAAGATGGTAACGATGATGGTAAAGCTGGCCATGATGACGATGAGAAAAATGATGCCGATGCTAATGAGGACGATGATGTTGACTTACTTCATACATGTCCTCATCTGTCAGCTTCTCCATCTGGAAAAATTCTGAAACACTATCGTGAATCATGTGATCTGCAGCAATCAGCACCAAAGCCAGTACAGTTGTTAAACAACCTGCATGTGTAAATATGTGATGCAATTACCTTGACTTGAACTGCTTGGTGTTAACTTACATGTGTAAATATGTGATGCAATTACCTTGACTTGAACTGCTTGGTGTTAACTTACATGTGTAAATATGTGATGCAATTACCTTGACTTGAACTGCTTGGTGTTAACTTACATGTGTAAATATGTGATGCAATTACCTTGACTTGAACTGCTTGGTGTTAACTTACATGTGTAAATATGTGATGCAATTACCTTGACTTGAACTGCTTGGTGTTAACTTACATGTGTAAATATGTGATGCAATTACCTTGACTTGAACTGCTTGGTGTTAACTTACATGTGTAAATATGTGATGCAATTACCTTGACTTGAACTGCTTGGTGTTAACTTACATGTGTAAATATGTGATGCAATTACCTTGACTTGAACTGCTTGGTGTTAACTTACATGTGTAAATATGTGATGCAATTACCTTGACTTGAACTGCTTGGTGTTAACTTACATGTGTAAATATGTGATGCAATTACCTTGACTTGAACTGTTTGGTGTTAACTTACATGTGTAAATATGTGATGCAATTACCTTGACTTGAACAGCTTGGTGTTAACTTACATGTGCAAATATGTGATGCAATTACCTTGACTTGAACTGCTTGGTGTTAACTTACATGTGCAAATATGTGATGCAATTACCTTGACTTGAACTGCTTGGTGTTAACTGTGCAAATATGTGATGCAATTACCTTGACTTGAACTGCTTGGTGTTAACTTACATGTGTAAATATGTGATGCAATTACCTTGACTTGAACTGCTTGGTGTTAACTTACATGTGTAAATATGTGATGCAATTACCTTGACTTGAACTGCTTGGTGTTAACTTACATGTGTAAATATGTGATGCAATTACCTTGACTTGAACTGCTTGGTGTTAACTTACATGTGTAAATATGTGATGCAATTACCTTGACTTGAACTGCTTGGTGTTAACTTACATGTGTAAATATGTGATGCAATTACCTTGACTTGAACTGCTTGGTGTTAACTTACATGTGTAAATATGTGATGCAATTACCTTGACTTGAACTGCTTGGTGTTAACTTACATGTGTAAATATGTGATGCAATTACCTTGACTTGAACTGCTTGGTGTTAACTTACATGTGTAAATATGTGATGCAATTACCTTGACTTGAACTGCTTGGTGCTAACTTACATGTGTAAATATGTGATGCAATTACATTGACTTGAACTGCTTGGTGCTAACTTACATGTGTAAATATGTGATGCAATTACCTTGACTTGAACTGCTTGGTGTTAACTTACATGTGTAAATATGTGATGCAATTACCTTGACTTGAACTGCTTGGTGTTAACTTACATGTGTAAATATGTGATGCAATTACCTTGACTTGAACTGCTTGGTGTTAACTTACATGTGTAAATATGTGATGCAATTACCTTGACTTGAACTGCTTGGTGTTAACTTACATGTGTAAATATGTGATGCAATTACCTTGACTTGAACTGCTTGGTGTTAACTTACATGTGTAAATATGTGATGCAATTACCTTGACTTGAACTGCTTGGTGTTAACTTACATGTGTAAATATGTGATGCAATTACCTTGACTTGAACTGCTTGGTGTTAACTTACATGTGTAAATATGTGATGCAATTACCTTGACTTGAACTGCTTGGTGTTAACTTACATGTGCAAATATGTGATGCAATTACCTTGACTTGAACTGTTTGGTGTTAACTTACATGTGTAAATATGTGATGCAATTACCTTGACTTGAACTGCTTGGTGTTAACTTACATGTGTAAATATGTGATGTAATTACCTTGACTTGAACTGCTTGGTGTTAACTTACATGTGTAAATATGTGATGCAATTACCTTGACTTGAACTGCTTGGTGTTAACTTACATGTGTAAATATGTGATGCAATTACCTTGACTTGAACTGCTTGGTGTTAACTTACATGTGTAAATATGTGATGCAATTACCTTGACTTGAACTGCTTGGTGTTAACTTACATGTGTAAATATGTGATGCAATTACCTTGACTTGAACTGCTTGGTGTTAACTTACATGTGTAAATATGTGATGCAATTACCTTGACTTGAACTGCTTGGTGTTAACTTACATGTGTAAATATGTGATGCAATTACCTTAACTTGAACTGCTTGGTGTTAACTTACATGTGTAAATATGTGATGCAATTACCTTGACTTGAAATGCTTGGTGTTAACTTACATGTGTAAATATGTGATGCAATTACCTTGACTTGAACTGCTTGGTGTTAACTTACATGTGTAAATATGTGATGCAATTACCTTGACTTGAACTGCTTGGTGTTAACTTACATGTGTAAATATGTGATGCAATTACCTTGACTTGAACTGCTTGGTGTTAACTTACATGTGTAAATATGTGATGCAATTACCTTGACTTGAACTGCTTGGTGTTAACTTACATGTGTAAATATGTGATGCAATTACCTTGACTTGAACTGCTTGGTGTTAACTTACATGTGTAAATATGTGATGCAATTACCTTGACTTGAACTGCTTGGTGTTAACTTACATGTGTAAATATGTGATGCAATTACCTTGACTTGAACTGCTTGGTGTTAACTTACATGTGCAAATATGTGATGCAATTACCTTGACTTGAACTGCTTGGTGTTAACTTACATGTGCAAATATGTGATGCAATTACCTTGACTTGAACTGCTTGGTGTTAACTTACATGTGCAAATATGTGATGCAATTACCTTGACTTGAACTGCTTGGTGTTAACTTACATGTGTAAATATGTGATGCAATTACCTTGACTTGAACTGCTTGGTGTTAACTTACATGTGTAAATATGTGATGCAATTACCTTGACTTGAACTGCTTGGTGTTAACTTACATGTGTAAATATGTGATGCAATTACCTTGACTTGAACTGCTTGGTGTTAACATACATGTGCAAATATGTGATGCAATTACCTTGACTTGAACTGCTTGGTGTTAACTTACATGTGCAAATATGTGATGCAATTACCTTGACTTGAACTGCTTGGTGTTAACTTACATGTGCAAATATGTGATGCAATTACCTTGACTTGAACTGCTTGGTGTTAAATTACATGTGCAAATATGTGATGCAATTACCTTGACTTGAACTGCTTGGTGTTAAATTACATGTGCAAATATGTGATGCAATTACCTTGACTTGAACTGCTTGGTGTTAACTTACATGTGTAAATATGTGATGCAATTACCTTGACTTGAACTGCTTGGTGTTAACTTACATGTGCAAATATGTGATGCAATTACCTTGACTTGAACTGCTTGGTGTTAACTTACATGTGCAAATATGTGATGCAATTACCTTGACTTGAACTGCTTGGTGTTAACTTACATGTGCAAATATGTGATGCAATTACCTTGACTTGAACTGCTTGGTGTTAACTTACATGTGCAAATATGTGATGCAATTACCTTGACTTGAACTGCTTGGTGTTAACTTACATGTGTAAATATGTGATGCAATTACCTTGACTTGAACTGCTTGGTGTTAACTTACATGTGTAAATATGTGATGCAATTACCTTGACTTGAACTGCTTGGTGTTAACTTACATGTGTAAATATGTGATGCAATTACCTTGACTTGAACTGCTTGGTGTTAACTTACATGTGTAAATATGTGATGCAATTACCTTGACTTGAACTGCTTGGTGTTAACTTACATGTGTAAATATGTGATGCAATTACCTTGACTTGAACTGCTTGGTGTTAACTTACATGTGTAAATATGTGATGCAATTACCTTGACTTGAACTGCTTGGTGTTAACTTACATGTGTAAATATGTGATGCAATTACCTTGACTTGAAGTGCTTGGTGTTAACTTACATGTGTAAATATGTGATGCAATTACCTTGACTTGAACTGCTTGGTGTTAACTTACATGTGTAAATATGTGATGCAATTACTTTGACTTGAACTGCTTGGTGTTAACTAACATGTGCAAATATGTGATGCAATTACCTTGACTTGAACTGCTTGGTGTTAACTTACATGTGCAAATATGTGATGCAATTACCTTGACTTGAACTGCTTGGTGTTAACTTACATGTGTAAATATGTGATGCAATTACCTTGACTTGAACTGCTTGGTGTTAACTTACATGTGTAAATATGTGATGCAATTACCTTGACTTGAACTGCTTGGTGTTAACTTACATGTGTAAATATGTGATGCAATTACCTTGACTTGAACTGCTTGGTGTTAACTTACATGTGTAAATATGTGATGCAATTACCTTGACTTGAACTGCTTGGTGTTAACTTACATGTGTAAATATGTGATGCAATTACCTTGACTTGAACTGCTTGGTGTTAACTTACATGTGTAAATATGTGATGCAATTACCTTGACTTGAACTGCTTGGTGTTAACTTACATGTGTAAATATGTGATGCAATTACCTTGACTTGAACTGTTTGGTGTTAACTTACATGTGTAAATATGTGATGCAATTACCTTGACTTGAACTACTTGGTGTTAACTTACATGTGTAAATATGTGATGCAATTACCTTGACTTGAACTGCTTGGTGTTAACTTACATGTGTAAATATGTGATGCAATTACCTTGACTTGAACTGCTTGGTGTTAACTTACATGTGTAAATATGTGATGCAATTACCTTGACTTGAACTGCTTGGTGTTAACTTACATGTGTAAATATGTGATGCAATTACCTTGACTTGAACTGCTTGGTGTTAACTTACATGTGTAAATATGTGATGCAATTACCTTGACTTGAACTGCTTGGTGTTAACTTACATGTGTAAATATGTGATGCAATTACCTTGACTTGAACTGCTTGGTGTTAACTTACATGTGTAAATATGTGATGCAATTACCTTAACTTGAACTGCTTGGTGTTAACTTACATGTGTAAATATGTGATGCAATTACCTTGACTTGAACTGCTTGGTGTTAACTTACATGTGTAAATATGTGATGCAATTACCTTGACTTGAACTGCTTGGTGTTAACTTACATGTGTAAATATGTGATGCAATTACCTTGACTTGAACTGCTTGGTGTTAACTTACATGTGTAAATATGTGATGCAATTACCTTGACTTGAACTGCTTGGTGTTAACTTACATGTGTAAATATGTGATGCAATTACCTTGACTTGAACTGCTTGGTGTTAACTTACATGTGTAAATATGTGATGCAATTACCTTGACTTGAACTGCTTGGTGTTAACTTACATGTGTAAATATGTGATGCAATTACCTTGACTTGAACTGCTTGGTGTTAACTTACATGTGTAAATATGTGATGCAATTACCTTGACTTGAACTGCTTGGTGTTAACTTACATGTGTAAATATGTGATGCAATTACCTTGACTTGAACTGCTTGGTGTTAACGTACATGTGTAAATATGTGATGCAATTACCTTGACTTGAACTGCTTGGTGTTAACTTACATGTGTAAATATGTGATGCAATTACCTTGACTTGAACTGCTTGGTGTTAACTTACATGTGTAAATATGTGATGCAATTACCTTGACTTGAACTGCTTGGTGTTAACTTACATGTGTAAATATGTGATGCAATTACCTTGACTTGAACTGCTTGGTGTTAACTTACATGTGTAAATATGTGATGCAATTACCTTGACTTGAACTGCTTGGTGTTAACTTACATGTGTAAATATGTGATGCAATTACCTTGACTTGAACTGTTTGGTGTTAACTTACATGTGTAAATATGTGATGCAATTACCTTGACTTGAACTGCTTGGTGTTAACTTACATGTGTAAATATGTGATGCAATTACCTTGACTTAAACTGCTTGGTGTTAACTTACATGTGTAAATATGTGATGCAATTACCTTGACTTGAACTGCTTGGTGTTAACTTACATGTGTAAATATGTGATGCAATTACCTTAACTTGAACTGCTTGGTGTTAACTTACATGTGTAAATATGTGATGCAATTACCTTGACTTGAACTGCTTGGTGTTAACTTACATGTGCAAATATGTGATGCAATTACCTTGACTTGAACTGCTTGGTGTTAACTTACATGTGCAAATATGTGATGCAATTACCTTGACTTGAACTGCTTGGTGTTAACTTACATGTGTAAATATGTGATGCAATTACCTTGACTTGAACTGCTTGGTGTTAACTTACATGTGTAAATATGTGATGCAATTACCTTGACTTGAACTGCTTGGTGTTAACTTACATGTGTAAATATGTGATGCAATTACCTTGACTTGAACTGCTTGGTGTTAACTTACATGTGCAAATATGTGATGCAATTACCTTGACTTGAACTGCTTGGTGTTAACTTACATGTGCAAATATGTGATGCAATTACCTTGACTTGAACTGCTTGGTGTTAACTTACATGTGCAAATATGTGATGCAATTACCTTGACTTGAACTGCTTGGTGTTAAATTACATGTGCAAATATGTGATGCAATTACCTTGACTTGAACTGCTTGGTGTTAAATTACATGTGCAAATATGTGATGCAATTACCTTGACTTGAACTGCTTGGTGTTAACTTACATGTGTAAATATGTGATGCAATTACCTTGACTTGAACTGCTTGGTGTTAACTTACATGTGCAAATATGTGATGCAATTACCTTGACTTGAACTGCTTGGTGTTAACTTACATGTGTAAATATGTGATGCAATTACCTTGACTTGAAGTGCTTGGTGTTAACTTACATGTGTAAATATGGGATGCAATTACCTTGACTTGAACTGCTTGGTGTTAACTTACATGTGCAAATATGTTATGCAATTACCTTGACTTGAACTGCTTGGTGTTAACTTACATGTGCAAATATGTGATGCAATTACCTTGACTTGAACTGCTTGGTGTTAACTTACATGTGCAAATATGTGATGCAATTACCTTGACTTGAACTGCTTGGTGTTAACTTACATGTGCAAATATGTGATGCAATTACATTGACTTGAACTGTTTGGTGTTAACTTACATGTGTAAATATGTGATGCAATTACCTTGACTTGAACTGCTTGGTGTTAACTTACATGTGTAAATATGTGATGCAATTACCTTGACTTGAACTGCTTGGTGTTAACTTACATGTGTAAATATGTGATGCAATTACCTTGACTTGAACTGTTTGGTGTTAACTTACATGTGTAAATATGTGATGCAATTACCTTGAATTGAACTGCTTGGTGTTATCTTACATGTGTAAATATGTGATGCAATTACCTTGACTTGAACTGCTTGGTGTTAACTTACATGTGTAAATATGTGATGCAATTACCTTGACTTGAACTGCTTGGTGTTAACTTACATGTGTAAATATGTGATGCAATTACCTTGACTGGAACTGTTTGGTGTTAACTTACATGTGTAAATATGTGATGCAATTACATTGACTTGAACTGCTTGGTGTTAACTTACATGTGTAAATATGTGATGCAATTACCTTGACTTGAACTGTTTGGTGTTAACTTACATGTGTAAATATGTGATGCAATTACCTTAACTTGAACTGCTTGGTGTTAACTTACATGTGTAAATATGTGATGCAATTACCTTTACTTGAACTGCTTGGTGTTAACTTACATGTGTAAATATGTGATGCAATTACCTTGACTTGAACTGCTTGGTGTTAACTTACATGTGTAAATATGTGATGCAATTACCTTGACTTGAACTGCTTGGTGTTAACTTACATGTGTAAATATGTGATGCAATTACCTTGAATTGAACTGCTTGGTGTTAACTTACATGTGTAAATATGTGATGCAATTACCTTGACTTGAACTGTTTGGTGTTAACTTACATGTGTAAATATGTGATGCAATTACCTTGACTTGAACTGCTTGGTGTTAACTTACATGTGTAAATATGTGATGCAATTACCTTGACTTGAACTGCTTGGTGTTAACTTACATGTGTAAATATGTGATGCAATTACCTTGACTTGAACTGCTTGGTGTTAACTTACATGTGTAAATATGTGATGCAATTACCTTGACTTGAACTGCTTGGTGTTAACTTACATGTGTAAATATGTGATGCAATTACCTTGACTTGAACTGTTTGGTGTTAACTTACATGTGTAAATATGTGATGCAATTACCTTGACTTGAACTGTTTGGTGTTAACTTACATGTGTAAATATGTGATGCAATTACCTTGACTTGAACTGTTTGGTGTTAACTTACATGTGCAAATATGTGATGCAATTACCTTGACTTGAACTGTTTGGTGTTAACTTACATGTGTAAATATGTGATGCAATTACCTTAACTTGAACTGTTTGGTGTTAACTTACATGTGTAAATATGTGATGCAATTACCTTGACTTGAACTGCTTGGTGTTAACTTACATGTGTAAATATGTGATGCAATTACCTTGACTTGAACTGCTTGGTGTTAACTTACATGTGTAAATATGTGATGCAATTACCTTGACTTGAACTGCTTGGTGTTAACTTACATGTGTAAATATGTGATGCAATTACCTTGACTTGAACTGCTTGGTGTTAACTTACATGTGTAAATATGTGATGCAATTACCTTGACTTGAACTGCTGGGTGTTAACTTACATGTGTAAATATGTGATGCAATTACCTTGACTTGAACTGCTGGGTGTTAACTTACATGTGTAAATATGTGATGCAATTACCTTGACTTGAACTGCTGGGTGTTAACTTACATGTGTAAATATGTGATGCAATTACCTTGACTTGAACTGCTGGGTGTTAACTTACATGTGTAAATATGTGATGCAATTACCTTGACTTGAACTGCTTGGTGTTAACTTACATGTGTAAATATGTGATGCAATTACCTTGTCTTGAACTGCTTGGTGTTAACTTACATGTGTAAATATGTGATGCAATTACCTTGACTTGAACTGCTTGGTGTTAACTTACATGTGTAAATATGTGATGCAATTACCTTGACTTGAACTGCTTGGTGTTAACTTACATGTGTAAATATGTGATGCAATTACCTTGACTTGAACTGCTTGGTGTTAACTTACATGTGTAAATATGTGATGCAATTACCTTGACTTGAACTGCTTGGTGTTAACTTACATGTGTAAATATGTGATGCAATTACCTTGACTTGAACTGCTTGGTGTTAACTTACATGTGTAAATATGTGATGCAATTACCTTAACTTGAACTGCTTGGTGTTAACTTACATGTGTAAATATGTGATGCAATTACCTTGACTTGAACTGCTTGGTGTTAACTTACATGTGCAAATATGTGATGCAATTACCTTGACTTGAACTGCTTGGTGTTAACTTACATGTGCAAATATGTGATGCAATTACCTTGACTTGAACTGCTTGGTGTTAACTTACATGTGTAAATATGTGATGCAATTACCTTGATTTGAACTGCTTGGTGTTAACTTACATGTGTAAATATGTGATGCAATTACCTTGATTTGAACTGCTTGGTGCTAACTTACATGTGCAAATATGTGATTTATTCTTGCAATTACCTTGAATTTAACTGATTGATATTAACGTGTTTACGTAAAATTCCCGAAGTAATATTAGACAGAATCGGAAATGAAAATATCAGAAGATTAACAGGACAATGCACATCCTGCATTACATCAGAAGACAAGGGGTGCAAAGGGAACGCATTGCTCTAGGCGGGCCCAGGGTTAGCAGATAACCAAGATCCCAAATGTACCTCCACGCGGTGCACCCTGGAAACAGAAATACAGCAGCTCGAGCTGATTCTGACCAAAACATTTGGGGATCGTGTCCGAGAATGTGGATCTAGCAGATGGAAAGAGATTTGACTGCACAAGAGACAGACAATATCTCCGACACCACCAGCATCACCACATATAGCGACACTGTCGACATACAGTGAAGCAAGTCAGTCCATTCCGAACATTGGAGGGCGGCAAATGTAAAATGCACGTAAAGGTAAATGCATGGCGAGAGACAAATATATTTCATACCGAGTACATTGAAACAATGAAAGGGTATAACAGCGCTAGAGGGCAGCGCGAACTGCAAATATAAAGTGATAAGTCCCTAGGAAAGGGGAACTACAAGCTCCGTCAGCTCGAGTCGAGCTTCTAGTTACCTGTGTTCCTTACAGGCAGAGCCCCAGACCCATCCATTTGCGTTTGGTAAAGCAAGAAGACCTAAACCAACTCTTATGTCGAGCCTTCCTAAACCGGAAATATGCTCGCGAAGAGAAAGGGTTCTGTACCTGATGGGCTTAGGCAAGAAAGGGACAACGATGGTAGTCCTTGCCCAACTCTACTGTCAAGGTTTCCTATAACGGATGTACACTTGCAGAGAGAAAGGGTTCCGTACCCGATGAGCTCAGGCACAAAAGGGACAACGATTTAGCCCTGGCCCAACTCTACTGTCAGGTTTTCCTACACCGGAAATACACTTGAAGAGAGAAAGGGTTCAGTACCTGATGGGCTCAGGCGCTATTGGGACAAGGACGCTCAGCTCGAGAACGCCTTGCTCTCAAACGCGTGGTGTGAGACTCGAACGTGGACAAGAGGTACACGATGTCGGTGAACGACACCTCGGCTAAGAGGGCGAAAGAGCCAGGGTCCAACTCCTCTGTTGAGTTCTTCCCCTTAAGGAACCAGGCTCACGGATGAGAAACGGTTCAGTACCAAATGGGCACAGGCACAGCACGTCCAATTACACGAGGCAAGTTCATAGACAGTGGAACACCTCGTGCGAGTCAGACGAGAGCAAAAATCGTCTGGGCGAAGAGTCGCCACTACGCGTGCCTGGAGACAGATATAGAGGCTGTCACAGGCTAAGGGTAGCCCACCCGAATTGTCAAGGCATGCCGAAATCGGATGTGCTAGGCCTACAAGGTGCATAACGGTTGCACAACGTAATCACGCTCCCGGTGGAAATCGCACGGATATCCGTGATGGTTACAATGGAGCGAACGCAAAACAAACAAACAAACCAGAAGACAACATATTAAGAATAAGTGGTTTTTTACATGCTTCCAGACTACCATCGGATAGATCCCATCAAGAATCACTGCCATACAGACACTATTGATACAAGGCCAGGGGGAAACCATGCAGAAGGTGGATTACAGAAATACAAGAATCAACGCAAACAAACATATATGAAGCAAACAAAGGCCGTATCTCCAGAGAATTGTACCCCCTGACGCTGCACGGCATAAACAGGTATACAGCGAAAAGAAAAGAAAAAGATTACCGACTAGATCAATTCATTTTACACTAAAGTTTCATGCGTTAAAAAATCGATCTCAAGATTCACACATCTATACATACATACATGTATTAGTATTTGTCTATCACATGATGATGATGATGACCGTCACACACAGGGTTAGACAATAAATATATACTAGTAATCTACTTCCAAAGTTAGATAAAAAAATGTATATTCATTTGAAATAATATATACATGTATGTACTTTCATATGTATTCAGTCAACGTCTAAAGAGAGGACTCACCTGCCACCAAAGTGAGCCAATAACACCATCCGTAGTCAAGTGTCAGGTTATGCTCATCAAACCTGATGACTAGACGAAGAGAACATTGGCAGACATGATAGGTGACACAAGCTAGTATCATTGCGAAACCGGTCAATAGAAACATATATGCGCCATAGATCACTACGCTACACATCAGCACGTTGGAGACACTCCAGAAAGCAAATGATGTCCTGGTGAAGATGAAATCAGAATTACACAAACGGGTAGCAACAATTCATAAGCAGATGGAGATTAATAAGCTGGTCGATTGAGATATTTCATAAGCGGGTAGAGTGTGATAAATAAAAACCCATGAAGTGTGAAAAATTATAAGCAAGTGTAGTGTGTCACTTCACCAAAAGGTAGAGTGTGACAGTTCTACTTATATCCACTTAGTTAACTTATATAACACAAGTTAAGCAGGTGAAGTGTTAACAAACACTAGCAAATAGAGCACACACCTGAAACTTCGAGATATAAATGTGGACTTTTAGTTCATTGATGACCAAACAATTATTAAACATGAGGCCAATCCCTTTATTGTTCTCACAGTTGATCTATATGTGGTGTTACTGAACCGACATATTTATTCCCCAGCGTCCTGATTAAATTACATGTGTCCAGGCTTCGTGACCATGGATCTGGTGAAAGAACACAGACTCACATTTTTTCCACAAATAGACATTAGACAGACGAAATCTTTAAAACTTTCAACTTTTAAAATCTTGGCAGTATTTCAAACAAAAACTGTAAAATTAACTCTTTAATATGCGCACATTCAATATTTACACAGGTAAAGTAATATCGTTATTTTTCATAATAACTCAGTAGGCCTAGTCTCATTACTTTACAGAGTCAAATTTTTTAGACCATAGTTGACCAAATAAATGTGCACAATAAACTATTTCCTCACCATGAAATATAGTGTATCATTCATCTATAGATGGGTCTAATGTTCCTTGTTCTACTATACTCAAATTTTATGTGTACCATAATTAAAAAGCAGGCAAATTAAGTTGTTGTAGCACGCATGCACCTTTGTCTGTGGGATATCTAATTTATCAATTGATATCACGGTTGGAAATTATTCAGTTATTATTATTTAGCCCGTATCCTCTATGATTAAATGTATAAAATAATTATATTTTAATGAATATGTCTATATGTTTCCGTTGTGACAACGCATTCATTCCTAGGCCATAGGCATTTTTTGCATTTTTTTCCAGTTCTTGTCGTCCTGTGGAATGTTTTGCTTGTGCTGCCTAAATCCACCAATTACAATTGAAAGGTCTCTCGTATCTTCCTTTAATTTAACTAATTGCAATGGAATGGTCAGTGAGTGTACAGCGGCACACCTTCTTCTGGTTTATTGTCAAGTGAACAGAGAGCATTGATAATGTGTTATGGGTTTATTGAGATATTGTGCAAAACTAAAAGTTCACAATGTTTCAGGTGTGAACATGACAATTCATAAACGGATGGAATGTGATACATATCACGCAGATGAAGTGTGATAATTTAAAAGCAACAACTGGAGTGTGGGAAATCACAAGCAGGTCAAGTGTGATAGTTCACACGCAGGTGGATTGTGAAAATTCAAAAGCTGGTGGAGTTTGATAATTTTCAAGTGTGTAATGTAAAAATTTATGAAAGTGGAGTGTGATTATTTACAAAAATGGAGTGTGATATTTCATAAGCAGATGAAGTGTGACAATTCAATGCATTTGGAGGGTGACAATTTACAAGCGTGGAATGTGACAATGCAAATGCTTTTAGTTTGTGATATTTGGCAAACATGTAGAGTGTGCCATTTCACAAACTTGTAGATGGATGAAGGATTTATTTTTAAATGAGTAGAGTTTTATAATCTACACTTAGAATGTGTAACGATTCACTAAACGTAGACTTTTATAATTCCCATGTAGTTAGAGTTTCATGTATTTTATTAATCAGAGTGTGACAATGTGCTAATAGTTAGAGGTTCACAGTTTTCTAAATAGTGAGAGAAAACTAATGATTCAACAGATAGAGTACAGTGGGCATGGGTTTAAATCTCATGTTTACAATGTATAGATATTCATTGTGATTACAACGAGCTTAATACGAACTGGCAAGTTGGAGATGTCGAAGTTCATGTACGAGTATGTCTGTCAAACGCCAAGCATCTCAGAAACGTTAGGTAAGCCTGGTACTTGACATATTTCTAGTTGTTCTTCTGTTCAAACTTCCAACGTACCTCTATTACAGCGGGACAATGGTTCTACTGATGATGTTCGTCCGTCGTGATCGACGATGACCAAAAACTCAACCATAATAATAATAACAATAAATAATAAAATAATAAAGTTAATAGTGCGTTTTTAAATGACTAGCAAGTCCAATGCGCGCACAAAATGTTCTTTTACAGAATTGACAACAATAGAAGGTATCTGTGTGAGGTTGAGATGTTTTTTCTTTTCTACGTGTCCGCTTCTGTCTTGCAGTTTCTTGTCTGAATTCTTCTTCCGCTAGTGCTCCCGTTCTAATGCTGTAACGCCATGCTGTTCTATCCTAAGCGAGGCTCTCCCACGCGCCTACGTCAATGTTAAGATGTTTCAAGGATGACTTGAGCGTGTCTTTACGTCCTATCCAGAAGAATGTATACCCTCCACCTCTCTCTGTCAACTGACCCTCATCTGCAAACCGCGTTTCACTAAGTGCAACAATATCCAGATTATAACGGGCCAATTCTTTAGCAATTAGTGATGTTCTTCTTTCTGGTCTGTTTACATCTGAGATATCCGTAAGTGTCCGAACATTCCCTGAACCAACTAGGATTGATTCACACTTTGTTCTCTTCATATTTAATTAGTAAAGATAAGTAAATAAATGTGTTGAGAAATGACTAGCGCTGAAGTTGGTTTATAGTGTGGAAGAGTTGCGTTAATAAATTGTTTGTAATTCAGAGAACGGTAATTCCTTGTGTCGATTTTTTAAATTTGCATCTATGGTACATACGATGTATCCGATTTTGGCAATGATAACTAACAGGGCAAGGAGTGGTTTAATTTTTCGTGGTAAAAAGTCACACTTTGCAAATATGGAAATCTGAAGTGGAGACAATGAAAACATGTGTACTGTTTCATTATTTTCAGTTACACAACTTATATGCAAAATATGAGGAATATGCCACTAACACTTTTATAATTATCCCAGTTTTGGTGTTTTTTTTCCACGGGCCTGATGTTGAAATAACGATCTTCAAAATGGTCAGAGTAGATTAACTTGTCATTCACAAATTTGTTTGATTTTTGAATAGTGCTCCATAAGCATTTACTAAAATAGTATTTGTGTTTCTATAAATGAAATATATCAATATTTTGTGTGATCAAATGGTAGATGTTTGTGGGGCTGGGGTTTAAACCTCACAATGCTAGGAAGACTTCGTGCCCATGAAAAAAAAATTATTTAGCTGACACCTCGGAACACATTTGTAATCATTTAATATGAAACAACGTTGTTAATATTGTATATTATATAGTTTGTGTTAGGATTGTATATTATATAGTTTGTGTTAATATTGTATATTATATAGTTTGTGTTAATATTAGTAACTTTTGTGGTCAACTATTGGCTAACTGACTGCAATATCAGCTGTTACTGATGTGGTGGACAACATAAATTAATTAATTACTTAAATTACACAAATTTATGGATTATTATTCGCATTGACAGATTGTGAATATCCCAGTCGAGTAACCATGTCACAAGTCCTGCATTTGCTCCCAAAGTCCTCTTCTGGTGGTACGAGACACAAGAAACACGTATGTTTTCAATTGTCAACAACTGAGAGAAATTATAATTGAAATAAACAGTTGAAAGTTTTGTTCCCCACGCACTGTGACTATTTACACCGAAGTGGGGCAAAATATCGCAATTTCATTTCTGTTAGAATTCATTCAAAGTGTACAAGTTCAAATAATGTTGGTTTCTTTTTTATTTGTTCTTAGTTACAGGAATTGATGCGCTATCACATGAGCGAAACAAATTATATGTAAAAAGGTACAGTATGATGTGGTAACATGAAAACATAAAGGTATAGTAGGTATACATGAAAACATAAAGGTATAGTAGGTATACATGAAAACATAAAGGTATAGTAGGTAAACATGAAAACATAAAGGTATAGAAGGTATACATGGAAACATAAAGGTATAGTAGGTAAACATGAAAACATAAATGTATAGTAGGTATACATGAAAACATAAAGGTATAGTAGGTATACATTAAAACATAAAGGTATAGTAGGTATACATGTAAACATAAAGGTATAGTAGGTAAACATGAAAACATAAAGGTATAGAAGGTATACATTAAAACCGAGATCCTCTCTAATGGAATTTTTACAGTGTAATAAATATTGCAGTGTTGTACGCCCATCACATGATGATGATAAACATTTGTTACAATGAATTTAGAAATTCAGTTTAAGATATAGCCTATGTGTAATAAATAGAACAGTTGCTTACTGAGTGGCCGTTAGAACAACGTTCTACAGAGGTATTGCCATATAGAAGTTGAATATAAATGGTTGTTACATAAACACATATTTCTGTAGCTTTACTTACCATAAAAGACCACTTGTGAAGTACCCGGAGTTGTAGTAGCAACGACCCCACCGCAGGTCACCAATGTCCACTGTCAGGTACTCTATAACTTTCATGATCGGATCAGGTAGACCTCTCTCTAAATAGTAGCGGTAGTTGGATTCAGACTCAACTGCATCTGTAGTAGCAGAAGATATAATGTTTGGTTTACATTCAAATGTTTTTACAGACTCAAAACTGTGGCACATACTGAGGAAATTTATATTTTGACACCACAATTATAGACATTATTGAAGCTCTGTACGAAAATGCAAATAGTGCTGTCTTGTCACACAATACAATTGGAGAGCTCTTCAAAACAATTGTGGGAATTCGACAGGGATGCATAATGTCCCCAGTACTTTTTAAGATATACTTAGAGCACATCATACAAGAGACATTACATGACTACAACACGTCTATATCGATCGGAGGTCGCCCTATTTGCAACTTGCGTTTCGCTGATGATATTGATCTTATAAGCTGGGTCAGAACAATCATTGCAAGAATTAACATCAGAGTTAGAAAAAGTTACCAGCAAGTACGGAATGGAAATCAATGCAGATAAGAGCAAAATCGTGGTAAACAGCAGAGACACAGATAACCAGACTAATATCATGATGAATGGACATAAGCTTCAAGAGGTGAATACCTTCAAATACCTCGGATCCAGCATATGCAGCGATGGTAAATGCAAAGCAGAACTAAAAATAAGGCTGGGGATGGCTTTAGCGTCCTTGTCAAGGCTAACTGTGATTTGGAAAAGCAACATCAGTGTTGGAGTGAAAATCAAACTGTATAGGTCGCTGGTGCTTTCCGTTGTGTTGTATGGTTGTGAGAGTTGGACACTCACTGCGGACATGGAGAGAAGATTACAGGCTTTCGAGTATAAATGCTACAGAAGAATTCTACGAATTTCCTATAGGGAACATAAGACCAATGTGTACGTAAGAAATAAAGTAGAGATGTGCGCAGGTGTCCAGGAGCCATTGCTTTCAATAGTGAAACGACGAAAACTAGCATGGTTCGGACATGTATGCAGGCACGATTCCTTGTCAAAAACAATACTGCAGGGAACTGTCGAGGGTGGAAGAAGCAGAGGAGGACAAATAAAGACATGGACAGACAACATCAAGGAATGGACAGGGCTAGATATTTCCACACTCATCCGCATCGCTGAGGATAGAATTCGCTGGAGGACTCTGTATGCTGAAGCTTCCAATGTGGTACGCCTACGACCCTGAAGGGTTATGGGTTTTATTGATATTGATTGACAGACTCAACTGAGTAGCAAGTAGCAGAAGATAGATTGTTTGGTTTATTTGGTTTATATTCAAATGTTTTCACAAGAATGTTCAGAGTTTGCTGGTTCACAAGAATATGACATTTTGTGTGTTCAATATTAACTGGTTTCGTAAGAATAGGAATTCCTGTATTCAGAGTTAAATAGCTTTTCTGCAAGAATGAGCTCGGAAGATTTCAGCGTTTACTGTTTGCATAAGTTGAAAAAGTTGATGTAGTTAAAATAAATCAAGAATTGTAAGAGGTGATGATTACCAAATATTAATGTAATGGGTCATTTTGCAAATTCAACGGGGACACCACTCATTTTCATTCTCTGGACTACAACCTGCTGGAAATCTAGCGGGACGATTTTCCTATCAAAAGAGAGATTCAATGGGAGTTTGGCAATGTACGCTGAAGAAGAGAAGAAATAATAGTTCATGGAAGAGTTGATAGAAGGGTTGATAGTTGATATAATGGTTGATGGAAGAGTTGATAGAAGGGTTGATGGTTGATATAATGGTTGATGGCGGATTTGATAGAAGGGTTGATAGTTGATATAATGGTTGATGGAAGAGTTGAGAGAAGGGTTGATAGTTGATATAATGGTTGATGGAAGAGTTGATAGAAGGGTTGATAGTCGATATAATGGTTGATGGAAGAGTTGATAGAAGGGTTGATAGTTGATATAATGGTTGATGGAAGAGTTGATAGAAGGGTTGATAGTTGATATAATGGTTGATGGAAGAGTTACAGAGGGTTGATAGTTGATATAATAGTTGATGGCGGATTTGATAGAAGGGTTGATGGTTGATATAATGGTTAATGGAAGAGTTGATAGAAGGGTTGATAGTTGATATAATGGTTGATGGCGGATTTGATAGAAGGGTTGATGGTTGATATAATGGTTAATGGCAGAGTTGATAGAAGGGTTGATGGTTGATATAATGGTTGATGGCGGATTTGATAGAAGGGTTGATGGTTGATATAATGGTTGATGGCGGATTTGATAGAAGGGTTGATAGTTGATATAATGGTTGATGGAAGAGTTGATAGAAGGGTTGATAGTTGATATAATGGTTGATGGAAGAGTTGATAGAAGGGTTGATAGTTGATATAATGGTTGATGGAAGAGTTGATAGAAGGGTTGATGGTTGATATAATGGTTAATGGAAGAGTTGATAGAAGGGTTGATAGTTGATATAATGGTTGATGGCGGATTTGATAGAAGGGTTGATGGTTGATATAATGGTTAATGGCAGAGTTGATAGAGGGGTTGATGGTTGATATAATGGTTGATGGCGGATTTGATAGAAGGGTTGATGGTTGATATAATGGTTGATGGCGGATTTGATAGAAGGGTTGATAGTTGATATAATGGTTGATGGAAGAGTTGATAGAAGGGTTGATAGTTGATATAATGGTTGATGGAAGAGTTGATAGAAGGGTTGATAGTTGATATAATGGTTGATGGAAGAGTTGATAGAAGGGTTGATAGTTGATATAATGGTTGATGGAAGAGTTGATAGAAGGGTTGATAGTTGATATAATGGTTGATGGAAGAGTTGACAGAGGGTTGATAGTTGATATAATGGTTGATGGCGGATTTGATAGAAGGGTTGATGGTTGATATAATGGTTAATGGAAGAGTTGATAGAAGGGTTGATAGTTGATATAATGGTTGATGGCGGATTTGATAGAAGGGTTGATGGTTGATATAATGGTTAATGGCAGAGTTGATAGAAGGGTTGATGGTTGATATAATGGTTGATGGCGGATTTGATAGAAGGGTTGATGGTTGATATAATGGTTAATGGCAGAGTTGATAGAAGGGTTGATGGTTGATATAATGGTTGAAGGAAGAGTTGATAGAAGGGTTGATAGTTGATATAATGGTTGATGGAAGAGTTGATTGAAGGGTTGATAGTTGATATAATGGTTAATGGCAGAGTTGATAGAAGGGTTGATGGTTGATATAAGGGTTGATGGCAGAGTTGATAGATGGGCTGATCGAAGATTTAATAAAAGTTTGCATGAATTAAAGAAACACGCGGCAAATGTTCATGGAAGAACGTTAGGAATTAGTGAAGAAGGGTTGTCATGAGATTTCATGAACGAATTCATTTAAGGGCAGTAGAAATGGATGAAAGGCTTTATTAAAGTAGTTTTCTTTATATGCTATTATTTTCATTTCATTTGCGAATGTCCTTGACCAAATCTAGTGAACATATACAGTCACACTGAAAATATCGCGTGTAAAAACCTAGAGTAAAAACCTATCTGAGTGAGATGGAAGACTTGACATACGAGTTGTTGGATTGAATGGAATACGTGACGTAATACTAGCTGGTGTTGATGGAAGACTTGATGGAATTGTTGTTTGGATGTACATCCTCAATAATCCTTACGTCCAGTCTTACTTTAAGTAAAACTTGACATAACAATTATTTAAGTTTAATGAAAATAATTTGTTAAGCGACGAATTTATAAACATTGACAACAGAACCACAAACATAAATTTAAAAATACATACGTGCTCAGAAAAATTAATTCAAGACAAACCATGTGTATATTTACTGTCTGTCCATGACACACCATGTATAAACTTACTGTCTGTCCATGACACACCATGTATAAACTCACTGTCTGTCCATGACACACCATGTATAAACTCACTGTCTGTCCATGACACACCATGTATATACTTACTTTCTGTCCATGACACACCATGTATAAACTTACTTTCTGTCCATGACACACCATGTATATACTTACTTTCTGTCCATGACACACCATGTATATACTTACTTTCTGTCCATGACACACCGTGTATATACTTACTTTCTGTCCATGACACACCATGTATATACTTACTTTCTGTCCATGACAAACTTTCCGAGTAGATGACGTATCCAGGACCTGATCTCCCATCATAATGTCCTGTATCAGTGTATGTTAGAAAGAACCACTTGAATAATTCACCAATACAAGTTATAACATTTTAATGGATCAGTATGGATCAGTAAAATAATTGATCAGTATGGATCAGTAAAATAGACTCATTCATTCATTGGTAGCATCCCTTCTCATAGGCGATCATGTCTCTCAACAGTCCTCTGTTTGTTATACATTTAAATATAGTTTCTGATGATTCTGCATCATGCCAGGCTTTCAAGCCATCTAACAATTTCTCACGTTGTCTTCCTCTGTCTCTTTTACCCTCGATCTTTCCAGTTGTTACGATGTTCACCAGCCCCCCTCTTCTCATGACATGACCCAGAAACCGTGATTGTCGTCTTCTAATACAGTTAATAAGTTCTATATCTGAGTTGACCAGCTGTAGAGTTATAGAATTACTCTTTTCAGTAAAATAGATGGATCAATAAAATAGATGGATAAATAAAATATATGGATCAGTAAAATAGGTGGATTCGTAAAATAGATGGATTCGTAAAATAGATGGATCCGTAAAATAGACGGATTCGTAAAATAGATGGATCCGTAAAATAGATGGATCAGTAAAATAGATGGATCAATAAAATAGATGGATCAATAAAAAATATGGATCAATAAAATAGATGGATCAGTAAAATAGATGATCAGTAAAATAGATGAATCAGTAAAATAGATGGATCATTAAATATATGGATCAGTAAAATAGATGAATCAGTAAAATAGATGGATCATTAAATATATGGATCAGTAAAATAGATGGATCAGTAAAATAGAAGAATCCGTAAAATAAATGGATTCGTAAAATAGATAGATCAGTAAAATAGATAGATGAGTAAAATAGATGGATCATTAAAATAGATGAATCAGTAAAATATATGGATTCGTAAAATAGATGGACTCGTAAATAGATGGATCCGTAAAATAGATGAATACGTAAAATAGATGGATTCATAAAATAAATGGATCCGTAAAATAGATGGATTCGTAAAATAGATGGATCCGTAAAATAGATGGATCCGTAAAATAGATGGATCAGTAAAATTGATGGATTCGTAAAATAGTTGGATCCGTAGAATAGAGTGATCCGTAAAAAAATGGATCAGTAAAATAGATGGATCTGTATAAATGAGTGTTATAAGATATGAAACAGTCAGATGTTGTTGGTAAGGTCAAAGACGAATATAATGATTAAGCTCAACTGAGATGATGATGAAGATGAGTTTGCAAAGATCTGACGTCAATGGGCTACAGTATCACCTCTAATGGTTTATTATTAGAGAATATATCTATGAGTAAAGAGAGACCGTCCACTTACCGTCCAGCGTGATGTTTGCCGTGAATAATCCGACATTGATGCTGACTGAACCCTCGAAATGTAGACTGTTCCTGTAAACATAGTAGGAATTGATGCTTAGTGATCCCTCCTGCCAGTGGTGCCCAAATATACAAACTGAGGATTTAAATTTAAATAAAAACATATTTCATTAAATACTTAACATTTATTATTACTGGTAATATTTCGATGACCAGTGTACTCCTGGCAGACACAACTGTGTTCAGTGTCAAAGCTCAATAGGCGTAGAGGATTGACTTTCTTGTATTCGGATTGCTCATAGTACTCAATCCCTTTAAAGGAAATGACACGCCGACTAAAAAGAGTACCACTTGTAGCACGTAACTTCGTAGCTTCCAACGAGGATCCTTAGGGATCTCTAAAATGTCCACTTTATAAACAAGTTGTTCAGAGCGGAATTCGAAACCGCGACCTCTTCACCACAAAGCGAAACGGCTTTACTACTGTACCAGAGAGATGTCTAGGTGTTCAGTATTTCCTAGTAGATGCATGATGACATGCTTGCTTAAGTTCTCTGTAGCTCACTGATTAAACACTCTTCCCAAACCTCCTAGTTCCACATTGTATACTGAATTCCCTCTACTTCTTCTGTGGTCATTCTCACGTTCCTGCAGATTATCAAACTATAATCCAGAAAGCGGATTGTGTCGTGTCATGTATACAGCACTGTTGCAATGTTTGCACCTTTATATTACGAAATCCTTCAGCTATAGCCTTGACGCCTCATATCGCAGTTTTTATCATTAACAGCCGCTTACCACTAAATGTTCAGCATGTCCCTTTTATACTGGTACATCAACCATACTATATATATATGTAATGTGTTTTGTGTTATTCTGCTTGGTGTGCTTTGTTCGTTCGTCCCTGCCCGTTAATTATTTTGTATTACCATTTATTAATCATTTCCCGTGTGGTCGTTTTTAGGTGTGACGACAGCGATACCTAGAGAGGTAAAAATGTCAAGCATGATTGACTGTGGTTAGCTTTTAGGTGGGTATCCAGTGCACAGACGTGGTTAAGGGTGTTCTAACTCCCTGTCCCCCCCTTTTAGCTAATCGTAACGTGAATCTTAGTACTAGCAACATGACCAAAATCCAACTCTACACTTTCACCGCTTTAACGGGTGCTTCACAAAATATCAATGAAATATTTCACACACACACAGACACACACACAAATATCTGACGCACGTAAATAAAGTAATGACTTTTCTTGTTAGGTATCCCCTTCCCCTCCTTTGAGGAGAGCATATCTACGGCCTTACCAGTGTACAACATGGGGACCAGTTCTCTCGTACTGCTGGCCTACTATCGACATGGTTACAGACGTTCATCCTTCAGTGGAAATGGTAAAAACGTTGAAAGTATAACCTATCACGTCAAAGTCGGATGTTTCGAGTCAGTGGCGCAAATATATCTTCGAAACAATCACATTCCTTTCTCTGGACTACATCCTTCTGTAGATCTAGTAGGACTATTGACCCGCTACAAGAGGGATCCAATTGGAGTTTTAATTTCCTTCAGGGATTTCTATTTAAATTATCATTCAGATGTGGTCATAGACGCTGATGCGTTTCACTAGTTTGTGTTCTTGTTGAAAGCTTTTTAATCGAAACGTCGATTTGTGTGTAAATATGCATATGCTTCCAGGGATTCTCAAATCATTATATTTCTGTTTTTAAAATACAATTATGCACGTCGCATCACAGTTTTGCTGCACCTCAATTTATTATCGATTATACATATTTTTCAAACCAGATATCGTTAAGAAAGTGGCACAATGTCCTGAACAGAAATTATATTATTTCCAAAACTGTGTGAATCAACCTGTATAAAGAAAAAGACAAGACAAACTTGAGGTCAATTCAGTGTCAGGACGTACAAATCATCTATCGAGATGAGATTACTTGCGTAATCCTGTATAAACATCGAAATGATATTGTGCCAAAGGGCATGTCCATAGACTGCACAAACAGTTGGTGTTATGAGGGGATAGGGGTCAGAAAAAGTGTGACAGTTGTTGACAAGTGGCGTGAGGGGGTTTTACAAATGTTAATGTCAGCAATACTATTGTGTGCACACTATTCACATTTTTAATTATTCGATTTTACAAATAGAACAACAATCTCATAACCGATCCTCATCACGAGACCACACGACAGTATATATATATATCAGTCAATATATGCCGCCTTTAACAACAACATCTGAACGCTTTAACATGGCAAGGGAAAGAGATTACGGAACGACATTATCAGACGCATTCGACCATGTCCGTAGTTAGGAGAAAGGTGAGAGATGGGAGTTTTAAGTGCAACCTCCCTCACTTTTACCCAAGGAAATCTAGTTTTAGTAAAATGCCGTCAAAACTAAGAATTTTAGTCTGGATTTGCAAGGTGGTTTTGAGAATCGTGTGTGATAAATCGTTCAGGACGCATTAAAAAAAAACATATACTCGTATATAGAGATTAAGTTACAAATCATCCTCCCTTGCCCACTGCCTACATTACTAACACGCCACTGATTAATTAGACAGAACTCTCTTTGTAATCGACAGAATAACTGCGGATATGAAACATATATCAGAAACATCCAATGAAATCACAGTGTGAATAAATCATATTTATGACGTAGACGTCTTAGGCGGTTTACCAAGCGACTCCAGATTGAGCTGCAAGGTTGCCATGTGTACCAATTTTGGGTCAAATTTTTTGTAGTTGGCTATTTTTAAAGGTTACTGTCCGTGACATGTTAGTTGCAATTGTGTCCTTTTTTTATAACATATCTCTTTTCCCATACTTTCGTGTTTAAGTTTGGCTAATAGATTTCATCGCAGGTTTCTTTTCATAAATTGAATTTATTTCTAAAAACTGTCTACTTAACTATATATACATGTAGCATGAAGATAGCATACTACAAACACGTATTTGATAACACTTTTCTCAGGAATTCTAAATGGAAGCTGTGTTACTATTCTGATATCTGACACAGCAAACAACAGGAACATACATTTTCCATGTAGCTAAAAAAAAAGGATTGATACTACTTAGGATCTTCTTCTTCTTCTGCGTTCGTTCTCAAACTCCTGCAGGATGTAGTCTGGAGAACGGAATGCGTTGTGTCATGGTTTACAGCCTTGCTGTGATATCTGCACCTTTCGGCTTGACACATCCGACTTCATCATGGCTTTGGTCACTGACCGTATACGGGATTACACAGCAAACTTCACTCCATAACCTCCTTAGTCGCCTCTTACGACAAGCATTGAAGGTAAACAGTGTTGCTATTCTTTGCTCCCCTCTCGGGCCCCGGCAACACACGGGTGACTACTTAGGATAATAATGTAACTTTCATATCTGTTACTATCTATTGTCTTTTCTCTCTCTGCATACGCCGTGAGGCGTCGTGTGATGGAATGAAGATCGGTGTTCGGGCCATGGCACCTTTGCTCGCTAATATGCAGTGATACAGTACCGTATCAGAATTTTAGTAACGCCTTCAAGCCACCTTCTTCTCGGTCTTTATCGTGTTTTCTTTTTCGTGGTGTATGCTCTTGCCGCTAGCCAATAAAGGTTCATTCTCATTAGGTGGTCAAATCATTTCAATCTCTGTTTTTCCATATATTTGAGCACTGATGTTGTTCCACCAGTTCTTGTAATTTCCTCATTTCTTACATTCTTATTCCGTTTGCTCTTTTCTGATCTCTTTTCTGATCTCATTTCTGATCTCATTTCTCATTTCTCAACTCATTTCTCATCTCATTTTTCACGTAGTAAACTTTCTCTCTTGTTCTCTAATCAAACTCGTGTGTCATGTTTGACATTGATAACACTTTGTTAGCATGAAGATTGAATTTGTGATTTGTCTTTTGGTTTCCACCTGGATAGATTTGTGTCTCCAAATTTGTGTAAGTTCATAATTGACATAGTTGGCTTTTTTGTGTGAATTCTTGTCTCGAGTTCTCTGTCTATTCTTCTATCGTCTGTATAAATGCCCCCTTCGAAAATTAAACTCCTGCACTTGTATCAGTAGTAGATCAAGTATTTGTATGTTGATTGTTCTGTTTTCTGCCTGTAGACATACGTTCTGTTATTTCAGTGTTAAAAAAATATTATTTCAGTTACTATAGAGTAAATATAAAGATGTACAATGTAACTATGTAAAAATCTGTTTATTACAATAACAACTTTCAACTGTAGAGTAAATTCAGACTCTCAAAATATTATTAAAATAACTAAAACTGAGAGTTAGCAATAACGTAATGTGTTATTCTGAAATGAATGCGCTTTCATAATCAGATAGTTGCAATACATTTAGAAAATTATTAGAAAACTCCAAAATATTAGTTGGAATAATTTAAGTCTAGCAAAATAAGAGAAAACATCAAACAGGAATATGTGTCTACAAGAAGAAGAATATTATAGATTTATATTGGACATATACTTAAAGGGAATGCAAACAGACTGCCACTACAAGTATTATAATGGATACGTGATCATACAAAAACAAGAGGAAGACCAAGAAAGACTCTTCACCGAGCAAACATCAAAGAGGGTATGACTATCAGTCTCAACAACATACAAGAATTACACACAGTGGCATCACATCGCTCGAACTGGAGAGCAATGGTTTCTGTCAGATGGACCGTGTTCGGTGCTGAAGAGTAGATAGATAGAAAGATAGATAGATAGATAGATAGATAGATAGATAGATAGATAGATAGATAGATAGATAGATAGATAGATAGATAGATAGATAGATAGATAGATAGATAGATAGATAGATAGATAGATAGATAGATAGATAGATAGATAGATAGATAGATAGATAGATAGATAGATAGATAGATAGATAGATAGATAGATAGATAGATAGATAGATAGATAGATAGATAGATAGATAGATAGATAGATAGATAGATAGATAGATAGATAGATAGATAGATAGATAGATAGATAGATAGATAGATAGATAGATAGATAGATAGATAGATAGATAGATAGATAGATAGATAGATAGATAGATAGATAGATAGATAGATAGATAGATAGATAGATAGATAGATAGATAGATAGATAGATAGATAGATAGATAGATAGATAGATAGATAGATAGATAGATAGATAGATAGATAGATAGATAGATAGATAGATAGATAGATAGATAGATAGATAGATAGATAGATAGATAGATAGATAGATAGATAGATAGATAGATAGATAGATAGATAGATAGATAGATAGATAGATAGATAGATAGATAGATAGATAGATAGATAGATAGATAGATAGATAGATAGATAGATAGATAGATAGATAGATAGATAGATAGATAGATAGATAGATAGATAGATAGATAGATAGATAGATAGATAGATAGATAGATAGATAGATAACATTTATATAGAATATTATTGCCGTTTTTAAAGTCAGCAAGTTTTTATTATTGTGTACACATTTGGTCACTTTAGAGGTCATTCTTTAACAACAATTTTTAGTTAAATAGTTCTAACCATATGGCAACCTTGAGGAGATGTGTACTTTTCCCCGTCAATGAACACGTCATCAGTGCTTCACTGATGTCTTTTGACAGCCTGAAGTACGCTAGAGTTTTCTCACATATTCATTATATTGTCACACGGTGAGAAGCATAATGCAAGTGTCATGGACGGCTCCGCAGGAGAACATTCTTAAAGAGGCTGGTAACATAATGAATCGTTGCGTAAATACGATCAAGCTGTCCTGCGGTATTTGCCTATTGACTTGCTGACAGTGGTTTAATGCACTGAAATGTTGAACTGTCTATGTGAACATTGACATATATTTTTACTAAATTACTTGTGACAGATACAAATTACTTAGTCGATTCGGTTTTAGCTGACATGTTACGGGTTAATTTGGCTCATCAGAAAATGCTAAATATTCTCAATGCGTTCTTGTTGTCAAACATTCGGTTCATGTGTTTTCAATCTATTTCAAATGTCTAGATTTTCTGTAATTTGTCTTTCGTTCTGAGATACATAGTTTAAAACATTTATTAGCCATTTTTCATTGTAATTATTTGTGTCATTAGACGACACGTGTTTGTTTTCTTTACCTAGGTAAGCCTTGTGAACTGTAGGCTGCTGAAATATGATTATTGAGAGACAGTTGTGGAGAAACATGATCGCCTACACCACTCAACGTGGCAATTTGCACTATTAATTGATTGACATTGATAAACATAAATACAGTGGCTGAGATATACTTATGTCTCATACTTATGTCTCATACTTATGTCTCATACTTATGTCTCATACTTATGTTTCATACTTATGTCTCATACTTATGTTTCATACTTATGTCTCATACGTAAGTCTCATACTTATCTCATACTTATGTCTCATGCTTATGTCTCATACTTATGTCTCATACTTATGTCTCATACTTATGTCTCATACTTATGTCTCATACTTATGTCTCATACTTATGTCTCATACTTATGTCTCATACTTATGTCTCATACTTATGTCTCATACTTATGTTTCATACTTATGTCTCATACGTAAGTCTCATACTTATGTCTCATACTTATGTCTCATGCTTATGTCTCATGCTTATGTCTCATGCTTATGTCTCATACTTATGTCTCATACTTATGTCTCATACGTAAGTCTCATACTTATGTCTCATACTTATGTCTCATACTTATGTCTCATACTTATGTCTCATACTTATGTCTCATGCTTATGTTTCATACTTATGTTTCATGCTTATGTCTCATACTTATGTCTCATACTTATGTCTCATACTTATGTCTCATACTCATGTCTCATACTTATGTCTCATGCTTATGTCTCATGCTTATGTCTCATGCTTATGTCTCATACTTATGTCTCATACTTATGTCTCATACTTATGTCTCATACTTATGTCTCATACTTATGTCTCAGCCACTGTATTTGTTGTTTATCAATGTTTATAAGGATAACACAAGAGACGATAATGGCAAATAGTGATGACAACAACGATGATATCTGAATGAATGTACAGAAAATAGAAATGAATAATTTCAAATATTTTTATTTTATATGAGTAGCGATGGAAGCACTAACCAAGAAATAAAGACTAGACTTGAAATAGCCTCGTCTGCAATGTCCAGATTAAATACCATAAGGAAGAGCTGAATAAGTACAGCAGGGAAGATATAAATATATATATATAAATTTCTGAATTAACAAAAGTGGATATCAGTGTTACCAGAATAAGTCGTTAAAATAACATAACAACGAGATACAGTTACCGTCATGGACGAGACACAATGTCCGACGTGAACGAGACACAGTGTGCGACGTGGACGAGACACAGTGTCCGACTTGGACGAGACACAATGTCCGACGTGAACGAGACACAGTGTCCGACTTGGACGAGACACAGTGTCCGACGTGGACGAGATACAGTGACCGACGTGGACGAGACACAGTGTCCGACGTGAACGAGACACAGTGTGCGACTTGGACGAGACACAATGGCCGACGTGAACGAGACACAGTGACCGACGTGGACGAGACACAGTGTCCGACGTGGACGAGATACAGTGACCGCCGTTGTTAGATTGTTTTATCGACTTGTTTTGGTAACACTAACACCTATTTTTGTTCATTTTGATATTTGCTTGTATTACCCCAGCCACCCGTTTCCTAATTAGGGGGTTTTACCCGACACTGGAACTTTTATCCCTGTATAAATATTTTCTTCTTGTTTACGATCCCCATGAATTGCGAGTGATTAGCTTTTACTTCCTATGTGCAGTGGGGGGGGGGGGTTATTTTGGCTTTCTTTCATACCCAGAAGGCATCAGCTTTCTTTCATACCCAGGAGGCTTCAGCTTTCTCTAAAACCCAGGAGGATTCAGCTTTCTTTCAAACCCAGGAGGCTACATCTTTCTTTCATACCCAGGAGGCTACATCTTTCTTTCAAACCTAGGAGGCTACATCTTTCTTTCATACCGATAAGGCTTCAGCTTTCTATCATACTCAGGAGGCTTCAGCTTTCTCTCATACCCAGGAGGCTTCAGCTTTCTCTCATACCCAGGAGGCTTCAGTTTTCTCTCAAACCAAGGAGGCTTCAGCTTTCTTTCATACCCAGAAGGCTTCAGCTTTCGTATTAGTACAATGTCTATAGAAGGAGCTTTCTACTAAAAGTTTGCTCATATCACGAGGGAAGCAGATAGTTTGCTTGGGTCACCCATTGTGTGTCTTTTCTCCGACGAGGCGCTTCGCAGCCAGCTAACTATTCCTCGTGTAAAGAGATCTCAGGATTGATACACCTTTCTAGACGAGGTGTTGTTTTGCCAAACAAGTCGGGGGTCTGGGATTAGACATGTGAATATTTTACGCACTCGCCTTGTCCGTTTCTGATAGCCTCCCAATCCATCGTCTTGCGAGGCCTGTGTTTTTGCCTCTTCGTGATTTTGCGTCTCACCCAATGCAGTGGGTAGATGACCCCTATCTCGGACGACAAGCTTCTGAATGGGCTCCTTGGATACTGAACCCAATTCTTTCTGTATGAGTCGAGTTGGACAACGGCGACAGTCGTGTTTGGGTTAGCTTTGCAGTGACCTGAATGACGTGCTCACCCCTCTACTTTGTCCAGAGTCTGAGTCTCAACACTGATTCAGTCATAAATTTGAACAATTTTCTCCCCGATATTGTTTTAATGAACGTCCTATGTGCAATGGGAAGCTGTATTCAAAGTTTGTTTTTCCCCATACCCAGGAGTGCATGTTTAAGAAGTTGGCGTATGCAATATTTGGGTCGTAACTTCTACTATGAATGGAGTCAATTGTGGTGGGACATGTAGAATCATATGTGTTCTAAAGCTTGAACATCACTTCCGCTAGTCGGTCGCGTTCTGGACAATTGTGTTTTCGTTACCACTATAACCTATACCGATTCATATACACAACACTGCCTGCTATACCGTGATATTTTTCCAGATTCGATATGTACTCATAGGATCACCTTATCTTGGCGGGATCTACCTCTATTGGGACATTGACATTGGCCGTTCTCCAATTTTTCTGTCTTTTTTGGCTGACCGAGATGGAATGCACAGATGCTTTACGTCACTGTGTGCTGACAATACTGCTGGGTGCATTTGCGTAGTGCTCTCGGAGATACCGCATGAATTTTTGCAGGCAATTCGCATTCCACCTACAGCCTCCACATCCATGGAAACCAGACTAAAAGTGATGGTCAGAGAGACAGGAAGAGCAGCTGTCGTTGTTATTTCCTTACGGGGAGGTGCTTTTAGGATTTTTGTTACGTGCTAATCCTGGGTCTGCCGAGAGCAAACCATTACGTTTTGTACCCTATATGAATCTTTAAAGATACATATTCTTGTGTGCGGATGTGATAGTTCCAAAATAAAATCAGAAATGGAGAAGAGAATACAGGATTTTGAAAACAAAAGTTACAGACAAATATTACGCATCTATTATATAGAAACATAAAACCAACATATATGTGAGACGCTAAACAAATACTCGTGCAGGCTAACTAGAACAACCCATGGCAATGGTGAGGCGTAGCAAACTAGTGTGGTTTGACCACGTAGTGAGGAACAATTCTCATTCCAAAATTATATTGCAGGAAACAGTTGAGGGAGAAGAAGAAGTAGAGGAAAGAAGAATGTATGGATAGATTATATTAGAGACTGGACAGAATTAAGATTTTTCACGCTAAACAAGGAAGTAAGAAAAGATAGGAAAGGCGAACATTTGATGTTGGCGTTTCCAGACTGTCACTTTTACATTACAACCCAAGGGGGGGGGGGATTATGGCTTTAATTGAATATAACACGAGAAAGAATTGCAACCATTTATACGTAAGATCTTTCATCAGAAAAGAATATGGTTACAGAGAACTGGTTATACAGCAGAACCGGGCAGCAAAGGAAAAACAACTACTAGACAGACCTGAAAAGAAACGATCAGCATAATCAAGGCTGTATAGCCGTAATATGATATGATTTTAAAACCGATCTGTCACTGATTTTGGCAACTCCGACAGCTCCAGCTTTTTAATTAGTCACAATGTGCGTGTCACCAGCCGGTGACAATCACGGATGAGTCAAATAAGGAACAACTGGTGTGATCTAGTGCCAGATCCTAAATACTGCAGAAACTATGACATAACCAATGTGACAAACCTGATATTACATCACAAATGCTATAAATACTGCAGAAACTATGACATAATCAATGTGACAAACCTGATATTACATCACAAATGCTATAAATACTGCAGAAACTATGACATAACCAATGTGACAAACCTGATATTACATCACAAATGCTATAAATACTGCAGAAACTATGACATAACCAATGTGACAAACCTGATATTACATCACAAATGCTATAAATACTGCAGAAACTATGACATAACCAATGTGACAAACCTGATATTACATCACAAATGCTATAAATACTGCAGAAACTATGACATAACCAATGTGACAAACCTGATATTACATCACAAATGCTATAAATACTGCAGAAACTATGACATAACCAATGTGACAAACCTGATATTACATCACAAATGCTATAAATACTGCAGAAACGATGACATAACCAATGTGACAAACCTGATATTACATCACAAATGCTATAAATACTGCAGAAACTATGACATAATCAATGTGACAAACCTGATATTACATCACAAATGCTATAAATACTGCAGAAACTATGAAATAACCAATGTGACAAACCTGATATTACATCACAAATGCTATAAATACTGCAGAAACTATGACATAACCAATGTGACAAACCTGATATTACATCACAAATGCTATAAATACTGCAGAAACTATGACATAATCAATGTGACAAACCTGATATTACATCACAAATGCTATAAATACTGCAGAAACTATGAAATAACCAATGTGACAAACCTGATATTACATCACAAATGCTATAAATACTGCAGAAACTATGAAATAACCAATGTGAAAAACCTGATATTACATCACAAATGCTATAAATACTGCAGAAACTATGACATAATCACGGCAACACGCGTGATATTAGATCACAAACAAATATGTAAATTCTTCTTCTTCTCATTGGGAGTGTCTTCTCTTAAAGGGACATCCAGTAGCTGTGGGTGGTTTATGTCGAGGCTCAGAAACTGACACCGCTCATGCCTGAGAGAACGTCACATTGCAAGCACCATGACGATTTGTAATTTTTCGTGCAGACATGCTAAATGAGTGGGTTGCATGCTACCATGGTTGCCAGTGCGATTTTCCAGCTGGTATCTCTGACCAGCAAATGTGCCTGCTTGTGCATGGCTATGTGTCAGCTCAATATATGGGATGGCGAGAATAATCTTATTTTCCAGCCTCTGTTGGCTGAACAAGTCACATTTCCTCTTCTAGAAGTTACCTCGATGCTTCAGTATCACTCGAGTGTTGCCGAGGCTTGAAAGGGGAACAAAGAATAGCAACACTGTTTACCATCCACGCATGTCGTAAAAGGCGACTAAGGAGGTTATGGGATGGAGTTGGCTGTCCCATCCCATATAGGGTCAGTGACCCAAAGCCATGCTGAAGTCGGATGTGTCAGGCCGAAAGGCGCAGATATCGCAGAAATGCTGTAAACGATGACACAACGCATTCCGTTCTCCGGACTACATCCTGTTAATCTACAGGAGTTTGAGAACGAACGCAGAAGAAGAAGAAGATGGATAGTATCTAACTCATACGTTTAATTTCCCGCCTGGATTTAACACCCCTCGCGTGGGAAAGATAATTGTGAATCAGTATGTGTATATATTGTATTTATTCAACGAAAATCCTCTTCTAAGATGCTCCTACGCAGAGGCATCTGCTAAATGCACTAGATACAGCTGAAAATGGTGGAACGAGGGTGTATAAAAAACCGCCCATTGTCCATCTTGTCTTCCGGGTCACAAAAATACGGAAATTGTAATAATTTTATCGTAATAAACTGAGATTGACTATTTACACAACTTACCGAGTATGATGGAGGCAATAATTGACTATTTACACAACTTACGATGTATGATGGAGCCAATAATTAACTATATACACAACTTACCAAGTATGATGGAGCCAATAATTGACTATTTACACAACTTACGAAGTATGATGGAGCCAATAATTGACTATTTACACAACTTACCAAGTATGATGGAGCCAATAATTGACTATTTACACAACTTACCAAGTATGATGGAGCCAATAATTGACTATTTACACAACTTCCGAAGTATGATGGAGCCAATAATTGACTATTTACACAACTTACCAAGTACGATGGAGCCAATAATTGACTATTTACACAACTTACCAAGTATGATGGAGCCAATAATTGACTATTTACACAACTTACCAAGTATGATGGAGCCAATAATTGACTATTTGCACAACTTACCAAGTATGATGGAGCCAATAATTGACTATTTACACAACTTACCAAGTATGATGGAGCCAATAATTGACTATTTACACAACTTACCAAGTATGATGGAGCCAATAATTGACTATTTACAAAACTTACCAAGTATGATGGAGCCAATAATTGACTATTTACAAAACTTACCAAGTATGATGGAGCCAATTAATACAGCGTAACATGCCCTAACAGCGTATGACCATTTCTGTTAAAAAAGAAAAATACTATTACTGGTTCATATATTCTGTTATAAATTGTATGTGATTGTATGTGATTGTTTGTGATTGTATGTGCTTGTTTCTTGTATTTATTTATTTTGTATTTCAATAAATTGTATGTTTTGTTGATTGTTATATGAAATTATTTTGTTATTGTTTCTGTGGTTTATTATTACATATTTTGCTTGTTTCATCTGCTGATTGATTAATATGTTGATTGTTTCATCTATTTATTGTTTCATATGCTAATGTTGTTTAATCGATTATCTCCATCAATTGATTATTTTCTCTATGGTTTACCTTGCAAATTCCAATTTACAATGGTCAATACTCGAAAAAAGTTCCACCCTTACATATCTCATATGCCATGTATGCAATGAAAGAAGTCCCACCCCTTACATATCTCGTACGCCATGTATGCAATGATAGAAGTTCCACCCGTACATATCTCGTACGCCATGTATGCAATTACTGTCCACACCTAGAGGAGACTCTAAAGGCTATGACTACCATTTCAGCAGATGTCTAACTAACGTCTCTATTGTAGACACTTCATCAGCACCGCGAAATATAGCTATGGGAAAGAGGGCGGCTATCACGATAGAAATTAATGTGACCATAGAAGAGTTAGTAAAGTGCATCCTCACTGGAAAGACCAGAAGTGCATCCTCACTGGAAAGACCAGAAGTGCATCCTCACTGGATAGACCAGAAGACTCACAAAGCCAACAACAAATATTGAGCTTATATACCTGTATCACCCGTGTGTTGTCGGGGCCAGAAAGGGGAGCAAAGAATAGTAACTCTGTTTACCTTCCAAGAATGTCGTACAAGGCGACTAAGAAGGTTATGGGATGGAATTGGCTGTCCCATCCCATACAGGGTCAGTGACCCACAGCCACGCTGAAGTAGGATGTGTCAGGCCGAAAGGCGCAGATATCGCAACAGTGCTGTAAACCATGACACAACACATTCCGTTCTCCGGACTACATCCTGCTGATCTGCAGGAGTTTGAGAAGGAACGCAGAAGAAGAAGAAGAAGAATATACCTTTATGTGGACTGACAGAATGAGAAGTAGAACATTTACGGGAATGTGCAGTAAATACAGTTATCATAACAAGGAATCATCAAGAGAAGGTGGATATCATTTGCTGGTTACCATTAGCAATCCGTTCTGTAGCCTTTGGAACTATAGCAATCCGTACTGCTGCCTTCGGAACTATAGCAATCCGTACTGCAGCCTTCGGAACTATAGCAATCCATACTGTCGCCTTCAGAACTATAGCAATCCGTACTGCAGCCTTCGGAACTATAGCAATCCGAACTTCAGACTTCGGATCTATAGAAATCCGAATTGTAGCCTTCCGAACTATAGTAATCCGTACTGATGCTTTCAGAAGTATAGCAATCCGTACTGTAGCCTTCAAAACTATAGCAATCCATACTGCAGCCTTCGGAACTATAGCAATCCGTACTGTAGCCTTCGGAACTATAGCAATAAGTACTGCAGGCTTCGGAACTATAGCAATCCGTACTGTAGCCTTCGGAATTATAGCAATCTGTACTGTAACCTTCGGAACTGTATCAATCCGTAAAGTAGTCATCCATACTGTATCAATCAGTACTAAAGTAATCAGCACTGTATCAATCAGTACTAAAGTAATCAGCACTGTATTAATGAGTACTAAAGTAATCAGCACTGTATCAATCAGTACTAAAGTAATCAGCACTGTATTAATCAGTACTAAAGTAATCAGAACTGTATTAATCAGTACTAAAGTAATCAGCACTGTATAAATCAGTAATAAAGTAATCAAAACTGTATTAATGAGTACTAAAGTAATCAGCACTGTATCAATCAGTACTAAAATAATCAGCACAGTATCAATCAGTACTACAGTAATCAGCACTGCATCAATCAATACTAAAGTAATCAGCACTGTATCAATCAGTACTAAAGTAATCAGCACTGTATCAAGCAGTACTAAAGTAATCATCACTGTAGCAATCAGTACTAAAGTAATCATCACTGTAGCAATCAGTACTAAAGTAATCAGCACTGTATCAATCAGTACAATAGCAATCAACACTGTAGTAATCAGTACTATAACAATCAACACTGTAGTAAACATTACTGTAGCAATCATTAGAGTAGAAATCAGTACCTTTGAAATCAATACTGTTCTAATCAGTACTGTAGCAATTGGTACTTTTGCAATAAGTTATATAGTTAAGATCTGTCCATGTTAATCACTATTTTGTGTTTTGTGTGAATGTACAAGATGGACAATCGCCGGATACGCAGAAGGAATGATTCAAGAGTTTGAATACCTGCTACAGACTTGCGGTAGAAGCTTGTCTTAAAGAAACCGTTATAAATGTATGTGTCTATTGATTGTATGTCGACAGGAACCACTGTTAAGTGTAAACTGGCCTGGTTATTATTGATTGTAAATAGACAGGAACCACTGTTAAGTGTAAACTGGCCTGGTTATTATTGATTGTAAATCGACAGGAACCACTGTTAAGTGTAAACTGGCCTGGTTATTATTGATTGTAGGTCGACAGGAACCACTGTTAAGTGTAAACTGGCCTGGCTATTATTGATTGTAAGTCGACAGGAACCACTGTTAAGTGTAAACTGGCCTGGTTATTATTGATTGTAGGTCGACAGGAACCACTGTTAAGTGTAAACTGGCCTGGTTATTATTGATTGTAGGTCGACAGGAACCACTGTTAAGTGTAAACTGGCCTGGTTATTATTGATTGTAGGTCGACAGGAACCACTGTTAAGTGTAAACTGGCCTGGTTATTATAGATTGTAGGTCGACAGGAACCACTGTTAAGTGTTTAACTGGCCTGGTTATTATTGATTGTAGGTCGACAGGAACCACTGTTAAGTGTAAACTGGCCTGGTTATTATTGATTGTAGGTCGACAGGAACCACTGTTAAGTGTAAACTGGCCTGGTTATTATAGATTGTAGGTCGACAGGAACCACTGTTAAGTGTTTAACTGGCCTGGTTATTATAGATTGTAGGTCGACAGGAACCACTGTTTAGTGTTTAACTGGCCTGGTTATTTGTGGACTATTAGCATGAGCATCAGAACAAATTTTAAAGAAGACAAATGCGTGGGTTCTGTTTTTACTTCACCTGTTACCGAAGAGTACATCTTAGGGACTGCAATCAGTATATGGTTCAGCCAATAGATACATATGTCAGTTATGCGCTATGATTTCAAGTAATATCAGCCCACACCGGACAAGCCCAGAGGTGAACCGATTACTCGTAATAAATCCGCCTTTAGTTAGGTAGTTGGTTAATTGGTTGTTTGGTTGGTTGATTGGTTGATTGATTGGTTAGTTAGTCGAAAGATCATCTCGACTGCACATTGAACAGTCTGTCAATATATGCTCCGATCTCCCCCACAATATATCCCTCAGGTTGTAGTTACTGAGCATATCTACTCTGTATTCATTTACCAGTCTCCTCTGGTTACTTACATAACGGCCTTGTTTAGTCACACCCCTCTTGACATGGTGATCCTGTAGTCTGCTTAGAGTTGCAGTTGTACAAACATTTATTAGTGAGTCGATGGTCACATCTCCATAAAGGCATTAAGAATCAACTAAGTGTGTACATAATAGTTGAACAGTTCAAAATCTTAAGTTGCTGTGCTATGATCGCTTGAAATCTTCAGTTGCTGTGCTATGATCGCTTGAAATCTTAAATTGCTGCGCTATGATCGCTTGAAATCTTCAGTTGCTGTGCTGTGATCGCTTGAAATCTTCAGTTGCTGTGCTATGATCGCTTGAAATCTTCAGTTGCTGTGCTATGATCGCTTGAAATCTTCAGTTGCTGCGCTGTGATCGCTTTAAATCTTCAGTTGCTGTGCTGTGATCGCTTGAAATCTTCATTTGCTGTGCTATGATCGCTTGAAATCTTCAGTTGCTGTGCTGTGATCGCTTGAAATCTTCATTTGCTGTGCTATGATCGCTTGAAATCTTCAGTTGCTGTGCTGTGATCGCTTGAAATCTTCAGTTGCTGTGCTATGATCGCTTGAAATCTTCAGTTGCTGTGCTATGATCGCTTGAAATCTTCAGTTGCTGTGCTATGATCGCTTGAAATCTTCAGTTGCTGCGCTATGATCGCTTGAAATCTTCAGTTTCTGTGCTATGATCGCTTGAAATCTTCAGTTGCTGTGCTATGATCGCTTGAAATCTTCAGTTTCTGTGCTATGATCGCTTGAAATCTTCAGTTGCTGCGCTGTGATCGCTTGAAATCTTCAGTTGCTGTGCTATGATCGCTTGAAATCTTACATTCCTGAGAAACTATTTCACAGATTATTTCTTCGTATTGCTAAATGACCGTCTGTAAAACGTAAAAGGCAATATAATAGTTAAACACCGACATTGGCTAATATCTCCGTCATGGCTAAAGCTCATTGGCTTCATATTTTACATGGCTGGATTATTTCATAACATCATTAATTATTTATAATTATTATCTAGACTGAAGGAATTTATCGCAGGAGTCGCTACGAATATCGTTTTAAAGATAGAAATACATGCTTGTTGATAGCCATAAAAGTAGACGTGTATACGGTAGAAATTACCATGTTTTCTGTTTTGTTTTACACGGGAAGTTCATATCGATAAGAGACAATAGAAATACAACGAATTGCAAAAGCTGTTTTGACAATATTCCTCCTATTTGGTCCTCGTATAATTCATAGACTTTTGAATTGTAAAGATGCATTGACGCTAAAGAAATTGAACACGGCTCTGGAAAAGAACGACATTCATATTTCGAAAACTAAATTATGAAAACTGTAAGCGTTGCTGGATTTATATTTTTAAGTATACATAAAGTGGATGCTGAAGAGACAATGTATGTGTACAGTAAGGTATTTTCCCTAGTGCAGTGATGTTGGTTCCTGATCAAGAATTAGGCTGCTTAAATCCAGATCTACTTGTCCAAGTAAGAAGACAAAACAGGACACGTATATGCAGCCCTATGATTCAATGTACATACAGTTGAAGACTCCGTGTGATTCAGATTAGTCTTGTGAGACACATCCAACATCGCCGTGGATTGTATGTTATGTTTAGTTTAGCACAATAATCGTACAATCGTCTGATAATATGAACAGGCGCCAAATACGTAATATGTGTGTTGTACGTCATCATGGCCATAGATTGTATATTATATTTCTTATAGCACAACAATAACACTATAACCTGGAAAGACGGAAAGCAGTTCACTTGGAGTCAGTGTTCAGTACTATTCTAGATAAGGGCTTAGTGTAACCATCCTGGTGGAAAGTGCCCTTCGTATAAAAAAATACAAACAACAGCAAAGACAGAGGGTTATAGCTCGTAAAATTATTGTGATAAATTACAGCAACATCTAAACTTATGACGCAGAAAAAATGCAGCACGACAACCTCACCTCTCTGCCCTTAATTCCAAGTGTCGCTATCAGTGTTGCTATAGACACCAGAACGCATGCATATGTTACAATAATGAAGGAGATGTCATATGTAACCGCTGTCCTGTTGTCACCATAGTAGGGAAAACCGTAGCTATTCCTGAACTCCTGGAACATAGCCATCACTGAAATAAGTATGAGATAACACATTTAGTAACCAACTTGCCAGAGAGTATCTGACTGCAGGATGAGGACTCAGTAAGATAAATAAAATTTAATAATTATTAATCATTAATAAATATGAAAATAACAAATAGATAAAGAGTAATAAATGATGAGGAGATGATGAGATGATGAGAAAAACGATTGCGACGTTGCAAACGAAGCGCATTTTTCGAGAAAAAGCAACATGACTCAACATCTAATATGTAAATAATCTCTACATGTTCTAAGATTGTTCGTTTCATTTAAATATTCCTTGAATTCTGTTGTTTCATGATATAAACATTTCTACCAGAATATAGAAATCGTTCTTATTCCTCTGTCGTGTTGAAGGGACCCGAGAGGGGAGCAAAGAATAGTAACAATGTTTACTTTCTACCAATTTAGGCGATTATGAAGGTTGTATAGTGAAATTAGAGGTCCCATCCCATAGACTGTCACGATGACCCAGAAGTCACACTGAAGTCGGATATGTTAGGCCGACCTTCGTAGATATTACAGCTAATCTGCAAACCATATTGCAATATTTATTAACATAAAATAATAAGCTGCTTCCAAATTGTTATGATTTATCTGAAGATATCATTGACAACAGTACTAGTTTTTGGAGCAGTTTGCAATTGGATAAATAAACGACTATAAGTCAGATAGACTTTGTTGATTGAAGCTTTATGGCAAGGGACCAGCGGACCAGCATAAAAATACAAGATCTGTCCAGTGACGACGTATGATTATGAGACAGGGCAATTACATTTGCAGGAGTAAGGAAAATATCGTTATTTACAATGAAATGTTATAGATATTAATTAAAAATGTCATGGAGAGATTATCTAACGCAGTTCTGAACATGGAGAAAGATTAGTTTCTAAAAGACATGAAGAAAATCATTCAAAAATATGTTGAAACTAATAGCATACCTGATTAAATTGTTCAATCCTGGACAGACATATATTTACAAGGTGAAAAGATCCCGAAACGTTGATAGAAACCAGATATTAAGGATTTCCTAAATATGATACTGGGAACAAGCTGGAGCCTGTGGGTGAAAGGAAATGACAAATTGACAGTGAAGACAACATTATGAAAATGACAAATCACGTAAAGAAAGAATGTCTTATTATAACGTGTCACTCTTTAAGATATTAATGTTTATTTGTTTGTTTGAGAACCCCAGGAATTGAGAGAAATTAGCTCTTACTTCCTATGTGCAGTGGGGTGGCTTTTCTGAGCTTTCTTTCACACCCAGGAGATTTCAGTTTTCGGCTTAGTGCAATGCCTATTGAAGGATCCTTCTACTCAGAAGGGGTCTATAATTGTATAGATGATAAAGCTAACATAAGGGAATCTCAATATAAAAGCGTGTCATCTACTAAGGTTTTCTGTTGCTTGGGTATAAGTTAATGATAACACTAAAACAACAATAATAATCCATAACCGATCAGGTCATGGTCGTAGGGGTACCACACTGCAGACATCAGCTCACAAATCCTTCTAAATACCCCCATCTACAAACATTATGACGACTGTCAACATATCATGCCCAGTCCCTTTCTTGATGTTTTCAATCCAGTATTTCTTTGAACCCCCGCTTCTCCTACTACTCTCGGATATTCTTTAAAAATAATTTTAGAAATCGAATCGTGTCGGGTTACGTGTCCAAACCAAACAAGTTGACGACGTGTCACCACTGCCAAAGGTTCCTCTTGATAACCTGCAAGTTTGTTTATTTACTGTCAGACGACTATATTTGTCGTCTGTTCTATATAACTAATTTTTAACACACGTCTGTAGCACTTGTATTATACAATTAAATTCTAGAAGGAAACCAGATGATAAATTAACAATTCTTGAGTCGTACGGGAATTGAACCAGTACGTTCAACGGCACCAAATCGCCTAGCAACTCTCGTACACGAGATTTTCCGTACTTGACTAACCGCATCTCCAAAAAAGATGCGATTTTGTCAAGACATTCAAACTGTGTACTCAAGTCACCGAGAACGTACCAATCGAGACAAAGACTATGAACGTACTGACACTAGCACTTGTATTTAAAACTCTGAATCCTTATGTGTATGTCCGCATTCAGTGTATGTGTATGTGCATCTTTGAGTGTATGTGTATGTGCAGTTTTCATTGTATGTGTATGTGCAGCTTTCAAATCTGTTTCAGAGTACGCTTAATATAAATCTGAATATAATGATATTTATTTTAGTACTAATCTTCCTTTTCCATATTGTAGTACTAATCTTCCTTTTCCATATTGTAGTACTAATCTTCCTTTTCCATATTGTAGTACTAATCTTCCTTTTCCATATTTTAGTACTAATCTTACTTTTCCATATTGTAGTACTAATCTTACTTTTCCATATAATTTTCAACCTATCTATGGCAGCAATCACCATCTCAAATCTGAGCTTGATCTCATTCCCCGAGTTTCCATCATTATATTTTCGGGACCTGGGATATTTTAAGTTGGTAACTTATTCCAGTCTCTGCCGTTTCACCAAATAAGAGCTAACCATAAATCAAAACAAAACATTATCAGCATTCTTACATGATGTTTGGAATATTGATGCACTTTTCTTACATGATTTTTGGAATATTGATGCACTTTTCTTACATGATTTTTGGAATATTGATGCACTTTTCTTACATGATTTTTGGAATATTGATGCACTTTTCTTACATGATGTTTGGAATATTGATGCACTTTTCGATGCTCAGTCACGATGTATATATGTTGTGTCGCCCGGGTGTCTCCTCCCAACGACGTGCACGGGAATAATCGAAAACGTGTACCAAAAGGCTAATTGATTTCTGTTGGACGGTTTTCTGTTGAAGAAAGTCACGGTTGACCATAAGTGATATCTTGCTTGATATTACTAGTCACCAACATCTTGTTGTTATTACAATTAGTTAATTTCCTACCTACGTCTTGCAACTTTCAAGTGAGTTCCTGGAATTCAGTTTAAAACAGATATCGCATGATTGAAGGTGTGCAAACTATAACACCCCTCGCTCCACTGCACGAGTTCCATTTCAGTCATCAATCCATTAAAGGCAATAATCCTCTGGTTCTTGTTGAACAACCAGATAGTTATAGTCACACGTCCATCTACCATCTGCATGAGCATTGACAATTACAGAGAGCAGACAGTGGAATAATTAGGAATCATGTTTGATAGAAGCCTGTCTTCTGCGAAACATTTGAACAATTGTAATTCAGTTCTGATTCGAAACCAGCCAAGCAATCGATATCATTAGCATAACACAAATGATAAAATTGCCTACAACTAATAGTTATTGATGTCTGGTAATTTTCTAATGCCTCCTGCAATGTATACACTAGATTTTTTATTGCATCCTGCATTGTCACATTAGATCTTTTATTGCATCCTGAGTTGTCACACTAGATCTTTTATTGCATCCTGAGTTGTCACACTAGATCTTTTATTGCATCCTGAGTTGTCACACTAGATCTTTTATTGCATCCTGAGTTGTCACACTAGATCTTTTATTGCATCCTGCATTGTCACACTAGATCTGTTATTGCATTCTTCATAGTCACACTAGATCTGTTATTGCATTCTTCATAGTCACACTAGATCTTTTATTGCATCCTGCATTGTCACACTAGATCTGTTATTGCATTCTTCATAGTCACACTAGATCTTTTATTGCATTCTTCATAGTCACACTAGATCTGTTATTGCATTCTTCATAGTCACACTAGATCTGTTATTGCATTCTTCATAGTCACACTAGATCTTTTATTGCATCCTGAGTTGTCACACTAGATCTTTTATTGCATCCTTCATTGTCACACTAGATCTTTTATTGCATCCTGCATTGTCACACTAGATCTTTTATTGCATCCTGAGTTGTCACACTAGATCTTTTATTGCATCCTGAGTTGTCACACTAGATCTTTTATTGCATCCTTCATTGTCACACTAGATCTTTTATTGCATCCTGAGTTGTCACACTAGATCTTTTATTGCATCCTGAGTTGTCACACTAGATCTTTTATTGCATCCTTCATTGTCACACTAGATCTTTTATTGCATCCTTCATTGTCACACTAGATCTTTTATTGCATCCTGCGTTGTCACACTAGATCTTTTATTGCATCCTGCGTTTTATATTCCAGATAAATAAGATGTATGAAGTGTTATTTACACATTCGTATCTTCTTCTCTTCGACGTTCATTTTCAAACTCCCACTGGATATCTCTTGTAGCAGGACATATTCTGAAACGATCGCTGGTTCTCTCTTGTAGCAGGACATATTCTGAAACGATCGCTGGTTCTTTCGACAATCCTTTTGACTTGAACATTTGAAATCATGCCTGGAGCAATAGAAAAGTTCGGCATAACCAGTAGTCAATTGGTGGCGGGGAATGAGCACAGTGACTCAGGACGTGACAATCCTTTTGACTTGAACATTTGGTTGCAAGCCTGGAGCAATAGAAAAGTTCGGCATAACCAGTAGTCAATTGGTGGCGGGGAATGGGTACAGTGAACTCTATCTTGACTACAGTGGCTCGGAGCAGTGCATAGGTTGAAACCTACCTTCCTGGAGGTGTGATAGTTATTCTCTGGTTCTGCTCCGAGGTGGGCCGAAAATCTACAGACTTCCCAGCAATATAATGCCATTTTAATGGCATTGGAACAAATGATATGAGTCCATGGACCTCTGTATTAGCAACCAACCATCTATCCAGATAATTGTAATGCGCTGTGTCACCATTTTATTTGCACATATGGCCCGACACATCCAAAGGTCCTTAGTGACGTGTCATACCCTGCTCTAACTTCAACATTTTGATGTTAGCACAAACACTATTCTTTCTTCTGTTGTACTTATCTGCAATGTCTAATGTTAATAGTTCCAGTTCTGTATACAATGCTATTCATACAAGTAATGAAGTTTTGTTTGTTCCAATCGACAACTGTCGCGATCTAACTGTCGCAGATAGTGTTATTTATTAGCACCTTCGTCCCCAAAACATTTTAATGGCATTAAAATTTATTTTGAGGAGACATTTTGAATGGATTTTCTGATTTATTGTTGTTCTTGATGTGGGCGTCTACAGTTAGACATGTCGGTGAATCTATTGTTTACATGTCCACAATTGTTGCTGGAAATGTCAACATGAAATATGATAGAAAACAAGAAATAACACAAACTATTAATTCAGAATTCGCGTCGAAAACCTACGGCTCCCTCGACACATGCAGCACTTTTCACGAATAATAGTGGCATGCATGTTAAATATCTTGATTAACTAGAATTTGTTTGTTTTTTTAAGCAAGCAGAATGCTATATTATCTTGTTCTTTGCACAGATTCCGCTACGGACAATTATGCATCCAGACTGTTAATGAAATAATGACAAATTACTCAAAGTAACTATATTGCCTTGAAAATTACTACAACTAACAAATTCTTGGTTGATTACTACATTCTTATTAGGGTATGGTATTTTTTTTTTTTTTTTTTTAATTTTTTTGTAATTTTTTTTCGCAAAAGAAGACTGATTTAACTTTTGAAAAACTAGGAAATGGAAAAATTGTATTGAGGTATTTTGTGGCTAAGAAATAAGGTGCAGTGTTGTTGAAACAATAAACAAATTAAATAGAATATCTATAAATGTTACCAATGCTATGAACAGAATAGACAACGAAACAGCGACAGATAACGTTACAACCGAAAAACTTCATCATGACGAAAAACAGCATTCTTGACAAAGAAACATACATGTGGTTTGAAAATGTCTGACGATGTTTCACGAAGTCTGACGATGTTTGACGATGTCTTACGATGATTAAAGCGAGTTATAAAAACTGTCATGGAGAATGAAAAGAGAAAATGTCTGCAGGTTAAGAGGATAAATACTTAATAGAAAGAGCGGAAGGAGTGGAGAAGAGAAGTGTAAAGAAAGAATGAGATGAGAATGCATGAGACCAGAAAATAAAAGAAAATTCAATCAGTTAAATAGTCAGTCGTCTGTTAGCTCAGTGTGTAGAACAGTGTCATACTCTGCAAACAGCAAATGCAGGGACATATAAATAACTGCTGGAAGGAATTGATAAATAACCGTTGGAAGGAACAGGATATGTCAAGCAACATAAATCGCATGAGGACTCAGTTATAAACCGAAGAGGATAATGGGCAATGATGGGGAGGGGGGTGAGAACGAAGAACATATACGCCTGTGGAGCTGAAAATAAAAGAATGCAATCGTCTGCGTGTAACTGTACCTGAAAAGACAGCAAAGAAAAGTAAAACAATACTATCTGATAGACGAGTGATGGATGATAAATGGAGCGGGAAGTTGATAAGTAGATAGAGGTAAGCTTCATGGACCAATAGATAGAGATCCAGTGGGAAGTCGGAAGGTACAAGCATATCCATATTTGCTGGTATCACTATTCAACATGTCAAACATATTGTTACGTGTTTAATTCAAAGTATGGAGGCAGTTGCATATTATTTTCTTGGGTAGATCTGTGGTTGATCACGTGATTTCTGTTACATGACACCTCCTGACGCCTTCGGTGATCATTGATCTGTACCCACTTCTGTTGTTTACAAATCCCGACACTATAGACCACACTGAGCGAATTGACTATTTTATTGTCTTTTTACTATTCGTTTGTACACTCAATTCACTCTTAATGTCATGTCTGTCTTCTCTTATCCTACTTTACATATCTTTTATCTTCATGTTAATTTCTCGTGACATGTTTTGATTTAGGCATTTCCCTTGTCATGTCTATTGATATTTCTCCTGATATGTTTCTTAACGTTTCTCCATACATTTTTATTGATATTTCTTCTTCTTCTTCTTCTTCTTCTCCAGTTTCCTATGCTCATAAGTCTATACAGGAAGATGAAACATTTTTTTACATTTCTCTGGACATATCTCTTCTTATTTCTCTTAACATTTCTCTTCATATAACCATTTATCTCTACATTTTTCTTGATATTTCTCATATCCTATCCCTCCAAACACCTTCACACAATATGTAAAGCATTATGTCTTTCTGTTGTCTTTGTCATGATGATGGCTGTATAGTCGAAACGTATGCCACTGTCTCTCGCTGCCATAATATTCGTTTATTTTATTGGTATTAATCTGTTGGTTAATTAAAGTTTTAGAGAATTGGTAGCTCGTAAACATACTTTATGGCATTGAATGATGCATGCCTTCTCAAGACGGCGACTACGCTATTGCAAATAACCACTACGCTATTCCATGACTAAAGTTATAATGTACAATTTTACCTGAGTGGTGTATGCACAATATCCGCGTGCCCCCATATAGGTTTGATTTTTAAAAATTTGTGTCGGTTTTTCTATTTGCAGTGATGAAGGCTTAATATCGAAATGGTATATGTGCTTGTGTCTCGCTATTTGCACGCTATTTTAACTATTGATAACATGATTGTTTATCTACTTATTCGTTAGGCCTCAAAATCCTACTGGTTACCTGGAAATAGTTCAGAAAACTATGCACTGCGTCAAAGTTCATAGATTAGCTGCAACATCGGCGCCTTCCATATGACACATCCGATTTGGTGAATTACATACTCGTGAAGACTCTCAGTTCCATCCCAAGCCACCTTAGTGCTCTCGTACAACATACATGACATGTTTCATTGTTGTTATTGTGTACTTATATTTGACGCCTGCGACACACGGACGAACCTATTTAATATGCAATTGTGCTTTTTTTTCCTTCTTCAGCGTTAATTCTCAAACTCCCGCTGGTTGTCTCTTGTAGCAGAACAATCGTCCTACTAGATTTAGAGCAGAATGTAGTCCAGAGAATGAAAATGCGGTGTATCGCTATCGTATATGCGTCAAATAGCCCGACACATCCGTCTTCGTCGGACACTGTTTTAATGTAAAAATGAGTAGCTCAGAATGAGGTGAAATTTATAGTTTCAGCAAGAACAAAAATGGATACAGTACCAGCAGACACCGCCATGTAGTTAAGTTCCCCTTTTAAATTGCCGTTTTATGTGTGTGTATATATATATATATATATATATATATATGAGTAACTCCGGTTTATACATTTAGAGTTCTCTATATGCTCATCGAAAACAGCACGTAGATGAACGATATTTGACGACTTTATAGTTCGGCTCAAATCCCAGCCGGTGGAGCTCGCAAAAAATCTTGAAAGTCTCCTGTGCTCCGGCAAAACTGAACATTGATTGAACATTGATATTTTTGGATGATCATTTTACCTATAGAGCAATGGTATAACGAAAGTAAACATTTGATTTCGTTTAGGCCTACTGAATAATAGAAATTAGTGTCACTGTATTTTTATCGTCTACTCTGTTTCAATCGAAAATACGATGTATTAACATGTGAGCTATTGAGCCACGTGCGTTTCTGCTATTTATTCTGATAACTGAATCTATAACATGAAGCAATGGGATTTCACGAATGTCTTCAGAGCGTTCAATGCCCACAATTTGAAATGTAAGATACTCACCGTTCACAAATACGCATATTTGAGCATTCTTCTTCTTCTTCAGCGTTCATTCTCAAACTCCCACTGGATTTCTCTTGTAACAGGACAATGATCCTACAAGATTTCCAGTTGAATGTAGTCCAGAGAATGGAAATGCGTTGTGTTGCCGTTTTATTTGCGCCAATGGCCCAACAAATCCGTCTTCGGCGGTATTTGAGCATTCAAACACACGGTCTATATAATCATGTCAGTATTCCGTCAGATTCTTGTACCATTGATGTTCTTTCTACAGGGACGTTCATTTTTTTCTTCTACATTAAAAGAAAAATATTCGCATCTATTCTATTGTTATTCTGTGTCTTAATATCGCATTGGCAACGCTGAGCATTACTTCTAGGAAAATATAGTAGATGCGAATATGTTTCTACATTTCTAAGAATGTAGCCAAAATTTGAGCAAACTCTTACCCTCTCCTCCGCCCCACCCCCATACCGCCTTTTCCTTTTTTGGAATGTTTATCTAAGACCATGACAACATGTCTGCATCTATAATTATGCACAGCACTATCCCCTGTTTATTTATTATCACATTTATTTAAGACTCACATTTATATGTTAGAACCTGAGCTATTAGCTTCATGCTACAGTAGCGTATTGAAATAATTCCAAGAAAAACATTGGTTTCTATTCTATTTCTCTTTTGTGCTTCATTCTCGCCCGGACAACGCCTAGTATATATATATACTTTCTTAAACTTTCGTTACTGCGTGTTTTCCTGTTAAGAAGTTCAGGGAGACTGTTACGTCTGTGGAAATAAAGCCCGCTGTGCCACAGCTGTCGCATATACGTGCACAGGAAGAATTTTTTATTGCACCCCCGAAAGATAATAAATCCTTGTCCCAAACGCGGATTGAAACCGAAACCTCAGGAATCTGAGGCGGGCCTTTTAGTCGTACGGCCACGCGCTCCACTATGGGCCTCTAAAAATAAAGAATTAGAAACAAAATAACAATCTCTGCACTAACTGTACAAATATTAATGTTATCCTAATTATATGTTCTGTTTGTTGTGTGTGTCTATACTCTTATGAGGTAGCACATCATAGACAGGATGTAACGGTGATCTTATCCGTCGAAACTTCTGTCAATATTGAGCATATCGCCCTGCTTCTGTGTGTCATGTTCAGATGATATATGTAAGATCTGTAGGAACAACGTCTGTGGTCAAATATATTAACAATCCTAGACTGAAATGGTTCGGTCATTTAATGAGACTGATCTCTTATTGGCCAGCGGCAAGAGCATACAACATGAAAATGGAAACAGGAAGATACAGTGGAAGACCAAGAAGAATGTGGATTAAATGAGTTACCAAAATTCTGAGACGTCACGATATTACTGCACATCAATCGATCACACGTGACATAGCCTGACAAATCAATCGCCAATCAATCCTGCGACGTCCTATAGCAAAATGGAAGTGAAAGAACAATTGGTATATAATATATATGGTTAAATAGCCGTTTTACTGGAAAATTAGTAGAATCAATGTTTCGACAATAGCGGTCTTTATCAAGATATGAAGAAATATAAATAGCGTATTTTAAAGAAAAATTCATGAAGTGTTCACACTTTCAATAACACTCATGCGCTTAGTAAACATTTTCTTGTAATATGTATTTCGCTACTGTTTGTACTTATGTCTTAGTTATTATTCTGAGCTTAACTCATTTCCTACACAATCGAGAAACATGTTATTAAAATAAACTATGATAACTTGTTCGCTTTGCAAACGCAAATAATAAATGTCCGTGTTTCTTCCAGGAGAATTTCAAACGGGCTCATAATTCGTAGAGAAATGAAATCACTGTAATTGGATTTTCCCCACTATTACTCCACCTCTCGACGAGCGGCATCCCGCCTGCAAAAAGTATCACTCGTAACACGTAACACATAACTCGTAACACGTAAATCTATAGTGTCGACCAAGGAATTTTCTTATTTTTTTTTTTTTAAACATTTGTAATCCCGACGTAAGGATCTAAATGGGGTTGGAACTGGCAACTTCTGAATACACCACAGATGATGTAATCACTACACCAAGAAGATAAAGTAAAATTCAACAAATGATAATTCTCTAGGCAAACAAAATAGCTGCTATATCAGATTTCAAAGACTACGAACTGGTCACAACAGACTGAGAAGTCACATGTTCCGAAAGCTGAAGATTGGTGAGACAGACCTGTGCAACTGTGGACTGAGCCCAGAGACTGCAGAACACATTCTTCATGCCTGTCAACTCTATCAAGAAGAGAGGGAGAAAATATGGCCTACTGAGACGGCACTGCTTCCAGACTTGAGGGGTTCCATGGGTGACCTGAAGCGAATCACACAATTCATTGAAGCTATTGGTGCCGTAACCTGACATCTGACTGAAGCTATTGGTGCTGTAACCTGATATCTGACTGAAACTATTGGTGCTGTAACCTGATATCTGACTGAAGCTATTGGTGCTGTAACCTGATATCTCACTGAAGCTATTGGTGCTGTAACCTGATATCTGACTGAAACTATTGGTGCTGTAACCTGATATCTGACTGAAACTATTGGTGCTGTAACCTGATATCTGACTGAAACTATTGGTGCTGTAACCTGATATCTGACTGAAGCTATTGGTGCTGTAACCTGATATCTGACTGAAGCTATTGGTGCTGTAACCCTGATATCTGACTGAAGCTATTGGTACTGTAACCTGATATCTGACTGAAGCTGTTGGTGCTGTAACCTGATATCTGACTGAAGCTATTGGTGCTGTAACCTGATATCTGACTGAAGCTATTGGTGCTGTAACCTGATATCTGACTGAAGCTATTGGTGCTGTAACCTGATATCTGACTGAAGCTATTGGTGCTGTAACCTGATATCTGACTGAAGCTGTTGGTGCTGTAACCTGATATCTGACTGAAGCTATTGGTGCTGTAACCTGATATCTGACTGAAGCTATTGGTGCTGTAACCTGATATCTGACTGAAGCTGTTGGTGCTGTAACCTGATATCTGACTGAAGCTGTTGGTGCTGTAACCTGATATCTGACTGAAGCTATTGGTGCTGTAACCTGATATCTGACTGAAGCTATTGGTGCTGTAACCTGATATCTGACTGAAGCTGTTGGTGCTGTAACCTGATATCTGACTGAAGCTATTGGTGCTGTAACCTGATATCTGACTGAAGCTATTGGTACTGTAACCTGATATCTGACTGAAGCTATTGGTGCTGTAACCTGATATCTGACTGAAGCTATTGGTGCTGTAACCTGATATCTGACTGAAGCTATTGGTGCTGTAACCTGATATCTGACTGAAGCTATTGGTGCTGTAACCTGATATCTGACTGAAGCTATTGGTGCTGTAACCTGATATCTGACTGAAGCTGTTGGTGCTGTAACCTGATATCTGACTGAAGCTATTGGTGCTGTAACCTGATATCTGACTGAAGCTATTGGTGCTGTAACCTGATATCTGACTGAAGCTATTGGTGCTGTAACCTGATATCTGACTGAAGCTATTGGTGCTGTAACCTGATATCTGACTGAAGCTATTGGTGCTGTAACCTGATATCTGACTGAAGCTATTGGTGCTGTAACCTGATATCTGACTGAAGGACGATGAAGAATAAGAAGAAGAGTTCATTTTGAAGATAAAAGGTCTGTGCAATCAGATTTTATTTTCTAGATACATGATTCTGCCTATGAGGTATCCGGTTCAAAGAAAGCTTATACTATCTTGTTTATGAAGTGATGTTTTTTTCGGAGAGCCCTAAAGATTATAGATGTAAGCAGTGTTACCACCACTTGGCTTTTTTCCCAAGTTCTTGGCTTTTTCGATCAGACCTTGGAACCTCGGGTTATTTCCTTTTAAATTTTGATTAATTGTTTGGGGGGTGGGGGGGGGCAAATTTCTTAAAGCGAAATCTGTATTAAATTATCTCTAATTGTTCCACAATAAGTCCCGTTGATTGTTTTTGTGTGTTGCATTTAAGTTTTAAGTTACTTTCCCTCTTTTAATTTCAATTTACTTCGTCGACGATTCTGAATATCAATAATTGGTGTCGTTCTGACAGCTAGATAATAGTATAGTTCTGACAGCTAGATAATAGTATAGTTCTGACAGCTAGATAATAGTATAGTTCTGACAGCTAGATAATAGTATAGTTCTGACAGCTAGATAATAGTATAGTTCTGACAGCTAGATAATAGTATAGTTCTGACAGCTAGATAATAGTATAGTTCTGACAGCTAGATAATAGTATAGTTCTGAAAGCTAGATAATAGTATAGTTCTGAAAGCTAGATAATAGTGTAGTTCTGACAGCTAGATAATAGTATAGTTCTGACAGCTAGATAATAGTGTAGTTCTGAAAGCTAGATAATAGTATAGTTCTTACAGCTAGATAATAGTATAGTTCTGAAAGCTAGATAATAGTGTCATATGTAAAAATAGTATCAATTCTCAGTCATCACTAAAATGTGAATATGAATCTTGCTTTAAAATAATTAAATTGTATGACTGTGCTCTTTATTTACGGATATAATCTATGGGAGAAAATAAAGGATGTGGTGGTTCAAGTAAGGCGTCATCATCATCATAATTGAGTCCGTGTAAAAGGTGTAAAACAACAAAGACATGGTAGAATCAACCATTATGTAGTGAATCGCTCAAAGACGAAGAGCTAAAGGGATGGATACAATCTGATCATACAAACAAATACATTGTTGACTTTAAATTGTGAAACATTAATTATAGAAATGCAAACAAAAGTTCCTTCATGTCTCACAAATTGACAAAGATTAATAGTGAAAATTTTGATTTGAAAAGGAAGAATAATAACATGCATGCAACTGCTTACCATCATGACTTGAAATGTTCCTTAAACATGTGTGCTGTTATTTTACTCGTAGCAGCAAGCGGCTCCGTACATTTCAGATGATACAGGATCTTGTGAAGACTCCCAATAACCGAATGATGAACACTTCTGAAGTACGCTGGTTGTCAAGGGGCTATGTTATCGCCCGTATTCTTGAACAATGGGATGCTTTAAAACTTTTTTTTGAGAGTGAAGATCCAACAGAAAAAGTCGATGGAGCAGCAGAGATTTTAAAACTTATATCTAGACCAGGAAGCAAACGTATGCTTATATTCCTTAATTATATTATTGGAACGATGGACAGAAAGAACTTGGAGTTTCAATTCAGAACATATGCGTGTACATAAAGTGTTTTCAAGCATTTCTGATTAATACAGAAATATACTTGACATGTTTATCAAATCTGACGTCATACAGTCTCGTCATTTGTCAGAGATTGATCCATCTGATGTCAATTTACATACAAAGCTGGAAGATATTGATAGTGGTGGTAGATGTGAACATGTGTTGCTGTTGCAATCCCTGGGAGACAAAGAAAACCAATTTCGTCAAGAAGTGTTGTTCTTTTATTTAACAGATTTTTGTGTTTCAATAAGGAAACGATTTCCCCTATCTGGTGATATTATTTTGGTTGAAATGAGAGTTCTTATTGTTCATGAGATCTTTATCACGAGATTGTCGTTTAAAGTCATTAATTCTACTTGTCTCACGTTATCCATCAATAGTACCTGAGAACGTTATCCATCAATAGTACCTGAGAACGTTATCCATCAATAGTACCTGAGAACGTTATCCATCAATAGTACCTGAGAACGTTATCCATCAATAGTACCTGAGAACGTTATCCATCAATAGTACCTGAGAACGTTATCCATCAATAGTACCTGAGAACGTTATCCATCAATAGTACCTGAGAACGTTATCCATCAATAGTACCTGAGAACGGTATCCATCAATAGTACCTGAGAACGTTATCCATCAATAGTACCTGAGAACGTTATCCATCAATAGTACCTGAGAAAGTTATCCATCAATAGTGCCTGAGAAAGTTATCCATCAATAGTACCTGAGAAAGTTATCCATCAATAGTACCTGAGAAAGTTATCCATCAATAGTACCTGAGAAAGTTATCCATCAATAGTACCTGAGAAAGTTATCCATCAATAGTACCTGAGAAAGTTATCCATCAATAGTACCTGAGAAAGTTATCCATCAATAGTACCTGAGAAAGTTATCCATCAATAGTACCTGAGAAAGTTATCCATCAATAGTACCTGAGAAAGTTATCCATCAATAGTACCTGAGAACGTTATCCATCAATAGTGCCTGCGAACGTTATCCATCAATAGTACCTGAGAAAGTTATCCATCAATAGTACCTGAGAAAGTTATCCATCAATAGTACCTGAGAACGTTATCCATCAATAGTGCCTGCGAATGTTATCCATCAATAGTACCTGAGAAAGTTATCCATCAATAGTACCTGAGAACGTTATCCATCAATAGTACCTGAGAACGTTATCCATCAATAGTACCTGAGAACGTTATCCATCAATAGTACCTGAGAACGGTATCCATCAGTAGTACCTGAGAACATTATCCATCAATAGTACCTGATAACGTTATCCATCAATAGTACCTGAGAACGTTATCCATCAATAGTACCTGAGAACGTTATCCATCAATAGTACCTGAGAACGTTATCCATCAATAGTACCTGAGAAAGTTATCCATCAATAGTACCTGAGAACGTTATCCATCAATAGTACCTGAGAACGGTATCCATCAATAGTACCTGAGAACGTTATCCATCAATAGTACCTGAGAACGTTATCCATCAATAGTACCTGAGAACGGTATCCATCAATAGTACCTGAGAACGTTATCCATCAATAGTACCTGAGAACGTTATCCATCAATAGTACCTGAGAACGGTATCCATCAATAGTACCTGAGAAAGAACTGGACAATATACAAGATGAATGGAAGTTGTTGCTGAATTCAAAAGAGTCTCTTGGAAACATGAATAGTCTCAATCCTAAAACTTTCTGGTGTAAATTAATTCCAATTAAAGATGGCAACAATCAGTTGAAATTTGATTGCTTTGAAACTTTATGTGTGGGTTAATGGTAATTCCACATTCATCGGCATGCGTGGAAAGAAGAGTTTCACAAGTAAATATGGTGAAAACAACACTAACTAATAGATTGCATGCTGTTTCAGTAACAAACCGGCTATTGACTACGCATCCATTGCAAGAAATAATTGTGCCACTCGTAGACACCACCAAAAACTCTAATTGCTGATGTTACATAAGGCCGTTGTCATCAACGTTATGTAGAAAGAGTAAATAATAGGCAGAGACAGTCAACTTCAGTAACGATGCTCAAAGATAATGATGTGGATGATTCAATTGTTAATGTTTAAACTATTGTAACTTTTGTTCTGAAGTTATTTCATAGCCTACAAGCTAACTTAGTACAAGTAGTATTTAAATTAGAATATCGGTTGTTCATATATTGTATATATGTATATGAGAATTTGAATTATCTTGGCTTTTTTTTGGTCTTCCGAACTTAAGACTTTTTCAAAATGTAGGGTGGTATCGCTGGATGTAAGCCACGGAGTTATGTTCTATGAGTGGTGCTCTAGACAGGTGCCGTTTCATTGAGATAGCATATGATGGAACCCGAGTACAATATAGTCAATCCTCTTCACCATTTGAAACCTTTTATAAACTATTGCACTGTCATCTCTCTTTTTGCATTAATATTTCATCGCTTTGTTACTTTGTATTTTGTTCATAAGTCATAATACTATGTTAGTTGACATTTGTAGATAATTGATAACGTATAGTTTTTGACATTTGTAGATAAGTGATAACGTATAGTTTTTGACATTTGTAGATAAGTGATAACGTATAGTTTTTGACATTTGTAGATAAGTGATAACGTATAGTTTTTGACATTTGTAGATAAGTGATAACGTATAGTTTTTGACATTTGTAGATAAGTGATAACGTATAGTTTTTGACATTTGTAGATAAGTGATAACGTATAGTTTTTGACATTTGTAGATAAGTGATAACGTATAGTTTTTGACATTTTTAGATAAGTGATAACATATAGTTTTTGACAGTTGTAGATAAGTGATAACGTATAGTTTTTGACATTTGTAGATAAGTGATAACGTATAGTTTTTGACAGTTGTAGATAAGTGATAACGTATAGTTTTTGACATTTGTAGATAAGTGATAACGTATAGTTTTTGACATTTGTAGATAAGTGATAACGTATAGTTTTTGACATTTTTAGATAAGTGATAACATATAGTTTTTGACAGTTGTAGATAAGTGATAACGTATAGTTTTTGACATTTGTAGATAAGTGATAACGTATAGTTTTTGACATTTTTAGATAAGTGATAACATATAGTTTTTGACAGTTGTAGATAAGTGATAACGTATAGTTTTTGACATTTTTAGATAAGTGATAACATATAGTTTTTGACAGTTGTAGATAAGTGATAACGTATATTTGTTTACATTTGTATTAAAATCGTCGTACTATTTACACTTGCCTTACATTTATTAAAACTGTGAGCGGCTCATGATGGTGTGCGCACTAATTTGTGGTACATCTTACTCGGGACTTAGCTAACAAATCCAGCACTTTGTGGATGTATGTTTTTCTAAAAATATAAATACGCTCATTAATTTGCCATTGCTTTCTGAACTGTCCAAATTCACACTTTCATTCGGTGACATGTCCAACTTGTTCCTCGTCGGCGTCGTTAAATATCACACTCCGGCTTTATATATCTTGTAGCATGTAGATGGTCTTCTAGATCTCTCTTGTAGCATGTGGATGGCATTCTAGATCTCTCTTGTAGCATGTGGATGGCATTCTAGATCTCTCTTGTAGCATGTCAATGGTCTACTAGATCTCTCTTGTAGCATGTCGATGGTCTACTAGATCTCTCTTGTAGCATGTCGATGGTCCTACTAAATCTCTCTTATAACAGGACAATCGTCCTACAATATTTCCAGCAGGATGTGGACCAGGGAAAAGTAAATATTTCGCATCGCTGATGGCCCACACATCCGACTCAGGCGGGTACACGGCGGAATTCGAAACCGGTAACTAGACCGTCAGAAACTGGACTATGTAAGTAGTAAATTAACAATATTCCTGAACATTATGTAATATTTGACATTATTGAACACCGTACTCACAATTGACCTATGATGTCAGTATATCCAGCAGATATAGTCGGTATGAGCAAACAAGTAATAGATCTTGTCAAAAACTCAACGACTGTACTAAACGTTATTCTGGACTGTCCGAAATTATCATCTGAGTAATACTGCGTCACAAACGAGTCATATAGATGATACCTGTTGGTCATTCACAACCAAAAACACATTTTAGTTTGGTCTGTGGTGCCAAGTAAGCGCAGAATGAACAAATCACTCCGCCAGCGCAGACAAGAGTATTAATTGTGAACAAGAAATGGTCTAACAAATCACGGGACAGACCTCATATATCACTACAAAAAATCCAGTTTCGGCTCATACAATGACAATAGCTTCTAAAGTGCAGTATCTTGCAGAGGCGGATTTCTAATTAGGCGGCAGAAATGAGACGTCTTATTTATTTCATTTAATTTGCTCTCTATAAAGAAACGGAATAGTTGTATGAAAAACATAAACTAAATTTACTTAGGACAGAGCAGCTGCATATTAGTAATGTTAAAGGTGTATTTCTCTTCTTCTTCTTCAGCGTTCATTCTCAAACTCCCGCTGGATATCCCTTATAGCAGGACTATGATGCTACTAGATTTCCAGCAGGATGTAGTCCAGAGAATGGAAATGCGTTGTGTCGCCGTTTTATTTGCGCCAATGGCCCGACACATCCGTCTTCGGCGGAAAGGTGTATTTGAAATGGAAGAATATTTAACCTTTGCATGGTAACCTTCACTTGTGGAACTGAACTCTGAGATTATATCTGAAAGTGTCTTGATTCAGGAAAGTTAACAGATAAAACACCAAGTGAAAGTGTCTTCAATCACTAAAGTTAACAGTTAAAACAGCAAGTGAAATATGACAGATATGAGATATGGGTTGGCAGCACATTGAGATATGACAACAAACAAGAAGCATAAATAAACGCTAGATGTAATAAGGCCTGTCAGATCATTGATCAATTAAAACCTTTACTAAGAAACAAAGATATTACACTAGAAACAAAGAAACCGCTTTTCAACACCATTTTCTTACCAACATTGTGTTATCAGTGTCAAACTTGGACATTAAATTCTAGAACAATACATAAGATTAACACCACTGAAATGAAATGTGAGAGACGTATGATTGGAGTTAGCATGAGAGACAAAATCAGGAATGAAGCACTAAGGAAACAATTAGGGATCAAGCCAACAATAGAATACATACAGAAACAACAAATTAAATGGTACGACCACATAACCAGACAGAAAGAGCAAAGTATTATCCAAAAAAACACTTAACAAAAGATACGAAAACAGGAGACCTATTGGACGCCCTCGTAAAAGGTGGATAGATAGTGTATTAGAGACACTCGGAAATATAACAGCAGAGGAGGCAAATAGAAGGGCAAAAGACCGTACACTCACTCTCCCCTCAAACACCGAAAAGTACATGAGGACAGAAAGAAGAAGAAGAAGATTGACTTGAGCTATTAGTCTTTGTAGTTCAAATTTACTTTCTACTAAAAGAACAGTGTCATCTTCATATCTCAGGTTGTTTATTATTTTCCCATTGATCTTGAGTCCTGACATTCTTTCTATATGTTTACAGATATTCTCTGTGTAGATATTAAATAGGCTGGGTCATAATATACATCCTTGTCTAACCCCTATTTTTATTTCTATGTATGGAGAGTAGCTGTTTTCACACCTTATTCATGCAGTTTGTTTCCAATATGCATATCTCTAATCAGTCTGATGGTTTTTTTTTCATCTATGCTTATTTCTTGAAGACATTCGATTAATTTTTCACGTTGGACTGGTCAAAGCCCTTGCTGTAGTTTATGAAGCAAATACAGATACTTTGGAAGATGCTACTTTGGAAGATGCTACTTTGGAGGATGCTACTTTTGCTAAACATAATCACAAATTATACGTGTTCATCTTAATCATATGCTAGTAATCACTGATACCCTCCTGGTAAACTTGGTGACTCTGTCAAAGAATTAAATCCTAGACTCCTGGTAAACTTGGTGACTCTGTCAAAGAATTAAATCCTAGACTCCTGGTAAACTTGGTGACTCTGTCAAAGAATTAAATCCTAGACTCCTGGTAAACTTGGTGACTCTGTCAAAGAATTAAATCCTAGACTCATGGTAAACTTGGTGACTCTGTCAAAGAATTAAATTCTAGACTCATGGTAAACTTGGTGACTCTGTCAAAGAATTAAATCCTAGACTCATGGTAAACTTGGTGACTCTGTCAAAGAATTAAATCCTAGACTCATGGTAAACTTGGTGACTCTGTCAAAGAATTAAATCCTAGACTCCTGGTAAACTTGGTGACTCTGTCAAAGAATTAAATCCTAGACTCCTGGTAAACTTGGTGACTCTGTCAAAGAATTAAATCCTAGACTCCTGGTAAACTTGGTGACTCTGTCAAAGAATTAAATCCTAGACTCCTGGTAAACTTGGTGACTCTGTCAAAGAATTAAATCCTAGACTCATGGTAAACTTGGTGACTCTGTCAAAGAATTAAATCCTAGACTCATGGTAAACTTGGTGACTCTGTCAAAGAATTAAATTCTAGACTCATGGTAAACTTGGTGACTCTGTCAAAGAATTAAATCCTAGACTCATGGTAAACTTGGTGACTCTGTCAAAGAATTAAATCCTAGACTCATGGTAAACTTGGTGACTCTGTCAAAGAATTAAATCCTAGACTCCTGGTAAACTTGGTGACTCTGTCAAAGAATTAAATCCTAGACTCATGGTAAACTTGGTGACTCTGTCAAAGAATTAAATCCTAGACTCATGGTAAACTTGGTGACTCTGTCAAAGAATTAAATCCTAGACTCCTGGTAAACTTGGTGACTCTGTCAAAGAATTAAATCCTAGACTCCTGGTAAACTTGTTGACTCTGTCAAAGAATTAAATCCTAGACTCCTGGTAAACTTGGTGACTCTGTCAAAGAATTAAATCCTAGACTCCTGGTAAACTTGGTGACTCTGTCAAAGAATTAAATCCTAGACTCATGGTAAACTTGGTGACTCTGTCAAAGAATTAAATCCTAGACTCATGGTAAACTTGGTGACTCTGTCAAAGAATTAAATTCTAGACTCATGGTAAACTTGTTGACTCTGTCAAAGAATTAAATCCTAGACTCCTGGTAAACTTGGTGACTCTGTCAAAGAATTAAATCCTAGACTCCTGGTAAACTTGGTGACTCTGTCAAAGAATTAAATCCTAGACTCATGGTAAACTTGGTGACTCTGTCAAAGAATTAAATCCTAGACTCATGGTAAACTTGGTGACTCTGTCAAAGAATTAAATTCTAGACTCATGGTAAACTTGTTGACTCTGTCAAAGAATTAAATCCTAGACTCCTGGTAAACTTGGTGACTCTGTCAAAGAATTAAATCCTAGACTCCTGGTAAACTTGGTGACTCTGTCAAAGAATTAAATCCTAGACTCATGGTAAACTTGGTGACTCTGTCAAAGAATTAAATCCTAGACTCATGGTAAACTTGGTGACTCTGTCAAAGAATTAAATTCTAGACTCATGGTAAACTTGGTGACTCTGTCAAAGAATTAAATCCTAGACTCATGGTAAACTTGGTGACTCTGTCAAAGAATTAAATCCTAGACTCATGGTAAACTTGGTGACTCTGTCAAAGAATTAAATCCTAGACTCCTGGTAAACTTGGTGACTCTGTCAAAGAATTAAATCCTAGACTCATGGTAAACTTGGTGACTCTGTCAAAGAATTAAATCCTAGACTCATGGTAAACTTGGTGACTCTGTCAAAGAATTAAATCCTAGACTCCTGGTAAACTTGGTGACTCTGTCAAAGAATTAAATCCTAGACTCCTGGTAAACTTGTTGACTCTGTCAAAGAATTAAATCCTAGACTCCTGGTAAACTTGGTGACTCTGTCAAAGAATTAAATCCTAGACTCCTGGTAAACTTGGTGACTCTGTCAAAGAATTAAATCCTAGACTCATGGTAAACTTGGTGACTCTGTCAAAGAATTAAATCCTAGACTCATGGTAAACTTGGTGACTCTGTCAAAGAATTAAATTCTAGACTCATGGTAAACTTGGTGACTCTGTCAAAGAATTAAATCCTAGACTCATGGTAAACTTGGTGACTCTGTCAAAGAATTAAATCCTAGACTCATGGTAAACTTGGTGACTCTGTCAAAGAATTAAATCCTAGACTCCTGGTAAACTTGGTGACTCTGTCAAAGAATTAAATCCTAGACTCATGGTAAACTTGGTGACTCTGTCAAAGAATTAAATCCTAGACTCATGGTAAACTTGGTGACTCTGTCAAAGAATTAAATCCTAGACTCCTGGTAAACTTGGTGACTCTGTCAAAGAATTAAATCCTAGACTCATGGTAAACTTGGTGACTCTGTCAAAGAATTAAATCCTAGACTCATGGTAAACTTGGTGACTCTGTCAAAGAATTATTGCTAGACTATTGTGATAGCTCCAGCGTAGCCATACTATTAAAAATGTGTTTGTTTTGATTGGTTTTTTTTTAATTGACATTTATTTATTTCTTGTTAGCTTTTTAGTAAAAAAAGCTGGGTTTAAAAAAAATAATTATTTTCAGTATTACTAATTCACGTTTAAAATGCCGGATGTGGTAACAGACTACGCGATTTATTTTGATTAAACATGGCTACATCCAAGAGAAATGTCAAAACTGGTCTCAATAATGAGATTCTAAACATAAAAGTATCTGATACACAAAAATATACAAATGTATGAATGTAGTGTTTGTTGGTCGGGCTCATTGTCTATTTGGATTACTGTGTTTTTGTTGTGTGTCTGTAGATGCCTGTCTGTCTATCTGTCAGAATGCATTTATGTGTCTGGTGTTTGTGTCTATCTGTTTGTGTATGTTTGCTTGCCGCCTGCTCATCTGTTTGTCTATGTGTGTCTTTCTGTGCTTTATCCCTGTGGGACCGTGTGATTCTGCCTATGTAACTATCCCGTCTTTATATGTGGTCCGATCTCCATCCATCAATCCTTTTGTTTCCTGTATCCATGTTTGTCCGCCGGTCTAACTTTGATCTCAACACCCATTCATCAGACATTCTATTTCCTATTCACACGTTTGTCCAGCGGTCTATATGTGGTTCATCCACTCATCAATCAATCTCCCTGTTTCCTATTCACACGTTTGTCCGGCGGTCTACTTGTAAATCAAGGGATAAATGTTCAAGTGTAGGGTAAAATCCCTAAACAGGAAGTAAGTGGCTGGAGTAACACAGGACAAATGTGAAGATAAACAAAAATAGGTAGAATTTGTTTCCAGGATCTTGGAATTGTCACAATCTCAATAAGTTATGTTACTAGTTTACCTGCATATAACGTCATCATAATCTGCTTATATTTTCCTCCTGCTGTTTGCGCTGTCTCGTCTGTTCTTGCCGTATTGGCCTCTTTCTCTCACCCCTCTCTCTTTCGCGCTCTCTCTCTCTCTCTCTCTCTCTCTTTCATCTAATCTTTCGTACCTACTCATTTTGCTCTTCCCTTCCATTATGATTGTCGTCTGTAATATTCATTATATGTTGCTACTTTTGAGATAAGTATTTTAATTTACTTGCTATTATATTTTCCTTTTTCCACTTTTCGTTTTCTTCTGTCCACTTTCCCCTCCTCATTTACCACTATCTTCTCCCCATCCCTTGCTCTCTCCTGTTATGATGCTCCATCTTTGTTTCTTCCATTATCTATCTGCTATTGTCCTCCTCTCCTCCTTATTATAACCTTATAGGACACCATGTAATATTTGTTTTATTGTGGTCGTTTGTTTGTACTGATGAGGGTTTTTTAGTCGTTACGTCGTTTGTCCCTGTCTCTCGTTGTTAGGTTGTTTTATTTTGGTAACACATCTACCTATTTGTGTTTATTTTGACGGTATATTTGTACCTATGATTATTTGTTTGTTTTACTAATCGGGAATTTCAGGACATGAGATGTATTTCTGTTTGGAAAGAAGGTTTCTCCGGTTCTTTCTGTTGTCTGTTCACATCCATATATGTAAATGTAAGGTCATGTATTAACATTCTGTATTCGCAAACATCAAATCTCATACATATCTGCAACCATTAATTAGGGTCAAAGTTGACCACATTTGGCTACACAGTTCACGGCTGCTTCGCTTATAAAATATAATTGTTTAACAACAGTATACCACTCTTGATCCATTTGCCAGACAAGAGAATAGCGTTTCTCCTAACGTTGTTTTAAAGTAGAGAGTTTTACTAGAAATCGTGCAAGTATCAGCTGATGTTTGAATTTACTATGAGTGCAGTATGCAGCTATTTCATCTCAATATCCCCTCTAGAGTAATTATAAGGTACTGCTCAGGAAATGTATCAGATGTGCACATAAAGTTGAGATAAGGTACTGCTCAGGAAATGTATCAGATGTGCACATAAAGTTGAGATAAGGTACTGCTCAGGAAATGTATCAGATGTGCACATAAAGTTGAGATAAGGTACTGCTCAGGAAATGTATCAGATGTGCACATAAAGTTGAGATAAGGTACTGCTCAGGAAATGTATCAGATGTGCACATAAAGTTGAGATACCACTATGTTTGAAACAGGTTACACAATTAAAAACTCTTCATTCAGCACATTTATGGAAAACTCTCACATAAAAAAACAGCCATAAACACCTACCTACCATAGCCGCCTCTGCTTTGATGCTCTTTCTGCCTGTCTTAACATATCTGTCTTGAAGGACACCCCGTTGATTGAACACAAATTTGTTTATTTTGCCATACAGAAAACACAACGGAGCGATAAAACTTGCTTCGGATTTGCTTGTTCGAAGAAAATTATATAACTCTACAAGATTATTATTTTTAAATCGTACAGGTGGAAACCTTGTCTTGTTTATTTTGTCAGCAGCTGGCAATACTTATGTTTTACAGAACTGTTTTCGCAGGTTCCAGCGTAAACAGTTTATTTACAAACAACAAGGTTGTCACAAACTATTAATCGAAAACCTAGAAACTTTTGAAAAAGACATGGCCACTTTTGCTACAAATATACGATAATTTACTTCTAATTACCTAAACCCTCCCATTACTGCTGGTTATAATTTACACACATACACACACACACACACACACACACACACACACACACACATATATATATATACACACACACACACATACACACATACACACACACACAATACAGCTGAATAAGGCACACCTACCACCACCTGACACAGGGAAGAAAGAGTGAGCGCTCGCATCCCCGGCGATGAGATAACTAAATAAGTACTTTCAATTACTCATTTTGTCTACGTGCAGCTCTAAACAATGTCTGCTGTATTAGGATTGGACTTTTTGTATATTGAAAACATCAACCGTGACTTTCGTCAAATATTCAGTCTGTTAGCATATTGGGTTCATCCTTCGTATGTCTCATATTCGACTTTTCACGTAAATGCATTGGCTACTTGCTGTAAAATTTGTGACACATTCTATTGATGGTACATTTCTGTGTCAGATCACATTCTCTACAGGAAACTGGTGCCTTCTGTTTTCAGAATCGGCGGTAATGTTAGATTGTTACGACTGTCGCCAGGACAATAGGCACTGTTTTCTTCAGGTTAGAACTTCTGCCGGTGTGCCGAATGGTCCACAGCTTAAAGCGTTGTTCACACACCCGTGAGATCCAAGGTTGATCTTCTGTAAGATCTGGGACTTTTTCTGTGGGAGTGTAAATTTTTAAAAAAACGCACCACCAAGGAAATGTGATCCGTATCATACAAGTCACTCGAATACACCCTGTAACTCTCTAACTTTATCATACACGTCACTCGAATACACCCTGTAACTCTCTAACTTTATCATACAAGTCACTCGAATACACCCTGTAACTCTCTAACTTTATCATACAGGTCACTCGAATATACCCTGTTACTGGTCAATTCTCTTCTACAGCGCCTCACTCTATGTAACGATGGTCAACCACCACCAATCACCGCATAAGTCCTACCAGCAGAATCAGCATTTTTATGTCCTGTTTTTCGATTAATTACGTTCCCTGGTTCGCGTCAGCAACATTAGCAAATGTGGCTGCATCGTCGAAAAGCATCGCATCTCTGAGAATCATCGCATCTCAGAGAATCATCACATCTTAGAGAAACATCACATCTTAGAGAAACATCACATCTTAGAGAAACATCACATCTTAGAGAAACATCACATCTTAGAGAAACATCACATCTTAGAGAAACATCACATCTTAGAGAAACATCACATCTTAGAGAAACATCACATCTTAGAGAAACATCACATCTTAGAGAAACATCACATCTTAGAGAAACATCACATCTTAGAGAAACATCACATCTTAGAGAAACATCACATCTCAGAGAATCATCACATCTTAGAGAAACATCACATCTCAGAGAATCATCACATCTTAGAGAAACATCACATCTCAGGGAAGCCTATATATATATATATATATATATACTCACTCTAACATACACACATAAATCGCTTGATAATTTATATATATATATATATATATATATATATATATATATATATATATATATATATATATATATATATATATATATATGATTCTACTACGTGGCTGGTATGTCTGGTCCTGCACTTGACTGATATGTCTGGTCCTGCACTTGACTGATATTTCTGGTCCTGCACTTGACTGATATTTCTGGTCCTGCACTTGACTGATATTTCTGGTCCTGCACTTGACTGATATTTCTGGTCCTGCACTTGACTGATATTTCTGGTCCTGCACTTGACTGATATTTCTGGTCCTGCACTTGACTGATATTTCTTGTTTTGGATGGAAGTAGAAAACTTCATATGCATCCCTACTTTGTAGATTCTGACAACATTCATGACAAATTATAGTGTTTCTTATAGCTATTTTATCATCCCTTTGACTCCAGTAAAACCTGCAGATTTCATTCAATATGTTGATGTGGGTCAAATTATAATATGTTGATGTGGGTGAAATTCCAATATGTTAATGTGGGTGAAATTCCAATATGTTAATGTGGGTGAAATTCCAATATGTTGATGTTGGTGAAATTCCAATATGTTGATGTGGGTGAAATTTCAATATGTTGATGTGGGTGAAATTCCAATATGTTGATGTGGATGAAATTCCAATATGTTGTTGTTGGTGAAATTCCAATATGTTGATGTGGGTGAAATTTCAATATGTTGATGTGGGTCACATTATAATATGTTGATGTGGGTGAAATTCCAATATGTTAATGTGGGTGAAATTCCAATATGTTAATGTGGGTGAAATTCCAATATGTTGATGTTGGTGAAATTCCAATATGTTAATGTGGGTGAAATTCCAATATGTTGATGTGGGTGAAATTCCAATATGTTGATGTGGGTGAAATTCCAATATGTTGATGTGGGTGAAATTCCAATATGTTGATGTGGGTGAAATTCCAATATAATTGATGTGGGTGAAATCATACTATGTTAATGTTCGTTGAATAACAATATGATTTTGTGGGTAGAATAACAATATTAAGGTATTTTTTAATAACTATTATGAGATATATAGAAAATAATGCACATCCAATTTTCTAAGTGCATTTGTTCCTGTTATTTGGATGGATTTCGTCACACCTATAATAACACAAATATTATAGAAATGTACTTTGCCGCTTGCTCCATAACAAACCTTCTACAGCTAATCCGCCGTGTGACATCACTATAATAGCCATTGACATTTGATAAATTGCTGCTTTGAATCACAATATATCCTCACCATTCTTCAGAATTTCTTTTTGCATACACTCAGATATTTTTTGTTACTAATATTATTTCAGTGGATGTGTTGTGCATTGATAACTGCGTCATATTGTGACACTATTAGTGGGTCACGTAGGTTACGTTTTTATCCCAGACCTTATTTACTCCGCTCTGAATCAACACCTTTAGAAAATCTTTGAACATATATTTCTTACAATGCTAGGCTATGTATTGGCAGAAGCGTAATTTCAGTTATTGTTGACTGTGGAAAGTATATTCCTTTTGTATAGAATTCAACAGCACTGATCCATGTCAGCATATTAACACGATTCTAGAAGTCATGCAAGGAATAAATATTAACAAAACTGTTACAAAGATTAAGAAATTGGTAGATGCTTACGTAAAATGATGGCGAATTCAACAATTGAACTATGACTGCAGTAGCAGATATCCTCAAACGACATGAATGGATCATCTTTTAGTGCATAGCGGTCGTCATCACTCTTAATCTCGACAGTACTTCTCCAGTGATCTTGATTTATCTTGTTACTGGAACACTGTCGGATCAGGAAGAGAGAGTGATCGATGAACGGCACAACTCTTCCACACTTTAAACAAAATTCAGCGCTATTCATAACTCAAGGGGTGCACAGGGAACGCATTGCTCTAGGCGGACCCAGGGTTAGCAGATAACCAAGATCCCAAATGTACCTCCACGCAGTGCACCCTGGAAACAGAAATACAGCAGCTCGAGCTGATTCTGGCCAAACCATTTGGGTATCGTGTCCGAGAATGTGGAGGTAGCAGATGGAAAGAGATTTGACTGCACAAGAGACAGACAATATCTCCGACACCACCAGCAGCACCACATATAGCGACACTGTCGACATACAGTAGTGAAGCTAGTCAGTCCAGTCCGAACATTGGAGGGGCTGCCAATGTAAAATGCACGTAACGGTAGATGCATGGCGAGAGACAAATAGATTTCATACCGAGTACAATGAAACAATGAAAGGGCAGAACAGCGCTAGAGGGCAGCGCGAACTGCAAATAGAAAGTGAAAAGTCCCTAGGAAAGGGAAACTACAAGCTCCGTCAGCTCGAGACGAGATTCTAGTTACCTGTGTTCCTTACAGGCAGAGACCCAGACCCATTCATTGGCGTTTGGTAAATCAAGAAGACCTAATCCAACTCTAATGTCGAGCCTTCCTAAACCGGAAATATGCTCGCGAAGAGAAAGGGTTCTGTACCCGACGGGCTTAGGCAAGAAAAGTACAACGATGGTAGTCCTGGCCCAACTCTACTGTCAAGGATTCCTATACCGGAAGTACACTTGCAGAGAGAAAGGGTTCCGTACCCGATGGGCTCAGGCACAAAAGGGACAACGATTTAGCCCTGGCCCAACTCTACTGTCAGGTTTTCCTACACCGGAAATACACTTGCAGAGAGAAAGGGTTCAGTACCTGATGGGCTCAGGCGCTATTGGGACAAGGACGCTCAGCTCGAGAACGCCTTGCTCTCAAACGCGAGGTGTGAGACTCGAACTTGGACAAGGGGTACACGATGTCGGTGAATGACACCTCGACTAAGAGGGCGAAAGAGCCAGGGTGAAACTCCTCAATTGAGTTCTTCCCCTTAAGGAACCACGCTCACGGATGAGAAACGGTTCAGTACCCAATGGGCACAGGCACAGTACGTCCAATTACACGAGGCAAGTTCATAGACAGTGGAACACCTCGTGCGAGTCAGACGAGAGAAAAAATCGTCTGGGCGAAGAGTCGCCACTATGCGTGCATGGAGACAGATATAGTGGCTGTCACAGTGTAAGGGTAGCCAACCCGAATAGTCAAGGCATGCCGAAATCGGATGTGCTAGACCTACAAGGCGTAATCACGCTCCCGGCGGAAATCGCACGGATATCCGTGATGGTTACAATGGAGCGAACGCAAAACAAACAAACAAACAAACATAACTCAATACATCATCATCCTTCCAGTTGAACGTAATAGTCATCATTGATGTCCGTTGGTTTCACCAACAAACCAACTGACATCAAGGAAAACGACAACACGCTTGAAAAAGTCAACAACTTCACATACGTCGGCAGAAAGTTATCAACAACAGGAGATTCATCAGAAATATAAAAACCGTATTGCCTTAGCTGCTAACGCATTCAATGAACTATCAAATATTTGGCATTAAAAAAAACAACTAAGAAATAACACAAAACTCAAAATATTCAACTCCTGCATAATTACAACATTAACATTTGGATACGAATGTTGGAAAGCAATAATAAAACTTAGAGCAAAGACTAAACACCTTTGAAAATAACTGTCATAGAAGGCTACTGAACATACGGTGGTCAGACTTCAAATCAAACACAGTTGTCAGACAAGAATCACAACAAGAATATGTATCCACCTGTATTAGAAAGCGTCCCTGTAATTACATCGGACACGCGCTACGAATGGATACTGAAAGACTCCCCTTTCACGCTTTGATGTGGTCACCAAAAGGCAAGAGAAAACGAGGAAGACCAAACGAAACTTTACGTAGAACTATTACAAGAGAACGTTTCACCATCGGTATCAGAAACAATGAAGATCTAAAGCAAATTGCAATGAAACGAGAGACATGGAAATCTATGACATCCGCCCTATTTGACGTCTTTGGACCTAGAGGAATAACTAACTAACTAAATCTGTGTTACCACAGCCAAACATGGACAACGACAGCACAAGACAAATGTAAACCTGTGACAGCTGAAATGGCATGCTTACGCAGAACCCAAGGAATATCGCTAAGAGACAGGGTTAGAAATTAGGACAGACAAAAAAAAACGGCACCACCCGAATTTTGGAATATATTAAGAGACAACAGATCATACGGTTTGCACACATCGGCAGACTACCATCAGACAGCATACCACAGCAAGCTATGCTACACAGATACAGTGAAGACAGACATAGAGATCACCACTAAAATGATGGACCACTGAAATAAAAGAGGCGATAAATTCCACAATATACTCACTTACAGGAAGGCCGTCTCCAGACAACTCTTCTACCTCTGACGCTGAAAGGCAACAAACGGTTTAGCGAATAGAAAGATTCTTCAGTAGAAAATATTTCTACCCACAGTCTGTTTATTTCTTATCTCTGTTTATTTCTTATCTCTGTTTATTTCTTATCTCTGTTTATTGCTTATTTTTTCTTCTCTTCTTTGAAAATCAAAGTCATGGTCATAAAATATTTTATAAAGAGCTACTGCAGATGTCTATTCGGTTATAGCCATTCACGTCCATTCAGCCAAGCATGATCTACAACACTTGAATAGCATCTGTACCACGGTTCAATGGTTTTCTTCAGATCTGTACGACGGTTCAATGGTTTTCTTCAGATCTGTACCACGGTTCAATGGTTTTCTTCAGATCTGTACCACGGTTCAATGGTTTTCTTCAGATCTGTACCACGGTTCAATGGTTTTCTTCAGATCTGTACGACGGTTCAATGGTTTTCTTCAGATCTGTACAACGGTTCAATGGTTTTCTCCAGATCTGTACGACGGTTCAATGGTTTTCTTCAGATCTGTACGACGGTTCAATCGTTTTTTTTCAAGAGCTCAAATAAAAACGAAATGGATCGTTAGCGAATTTCATCAAGAAATCTACAATTATCCATCAATTTTACAATATTTATTGCTGATTGCTGGTGTGTTACTGCAATTATCCATCAATTTTACAATATTTATCGCTGATTGCTGGTGTGTTACTGCAATTATCCATCAATTTTACAATATTTATTGCTGATTGCTGGTGTGTTACTGCAATTATCCATCAATTTTACAATATTTATCGCTGATTTCTGGTGTGTTACTGCAATTATCAATCTATGATCCATGAAAATGTGAATCATTTTGAGGTGTACGAGAGATACGTCGGCTCGCGCTATGCGATGCCTACTTGATTGCCTAACTGCAGAGCAAAGAATACAATTTTGCAGGGCGCGGGACAACCTACAAATCACCGCTGATAAAGAACATCCTCTACACCCAGAAATTATCAAAGTGAAAGGCAGTCGACTTAAGATAGGAAAGTCGTGGATGGGGCGCGAAGAGGATGTTGTACAGAGCGTGTGCAGATTGGAGGATGTATTACCTCGTGCCGAATGGTGTCTGGCAACCTCAGATTGTCCGACAGCCTTTTAACTATTATTAACACTCAATAGAGACTGCATGGAATGGTGTCCGACAGTGCTCGAGTCGGAGGTGCTTGCTCTGATCAGTGAGAATTCCAGGGAAGGTGATATAATTATATATACAGATGGGTCGGTTGAGAGACACATCAGGAGTTCCTGGACTTTCACTGCACACAGTTGGCGGGAGACCATCAGAAAGAAAAGTGGTACATTCGCTCAGACGACAAGCAACATGAAAATGAAGATTCTGGCAGTGACCAAAGCTTTGAAATGTGTCTGCTCACAGACTGTCTGCGAGCATGTCTGTATACTAAGTGACTCCATGAACATGCTTGTGAACGTTCTTGCGGAGTAGGTTCGGGAACAGTGGTTGGATACAGTGAATGATTCCTGTGTGCGTAGAGTAACTTTTATTTTTGTGCCGGGATATACGGGCGTTCGGGGTAGTGAGAGAACTGATAGGTTGGCCACCAACGCTGCTACTACAGCTGTTGGTGGAGCAATGGATCGGTCAGACATTTTGAATGTCCTACGGGACAACGCACGAACAAATGACTGTACAAGTGACGATGACTCTTATTCGATGACTAGAATAAGGGAGCTTGATTTTAAATGTGGTGTCGCTAGAAAGGAGAAGTTTCGTGAGCGAGAAAGAATGATGGTCAATAAACGACTACTGGGACCGTCGGTCAACGTATAATGGCGGATATACTCATGGAAAGATCTGAGCACCTATGGACTTGTCCGGAGTGCAATGACGATGATCCAACGACTAACTAACTTACTATCCATCAATGTTACAAAATCTATTGCTGATTGTTGGTGTGTTACTGTAACTATCCATCAATCTTACGAGATTTATTGTTTACTGTTAGTGTGGCAAAAATTACTTACATTGTTGTCACCTCGTGTGGTTCAAGACTCGGACAGGTGGGCAACGAATGGTGACATAACTGGCTGTCATTAAAGCTGAAAGAGACGAATACGGAGATGTGTGACCCATCCCATAAACTGTCAAAGCTATCCATACGACAACTACAATCGGATGTGCCAGGTCAATTGCTGTCGCAATGTGAACCATAACACAACTCAATCAGTTCTCTGGTCTAAATTCTGTTTTCACCTGCTTTTGTTGATAACCAACATCAGGGTTCGTGTGATTTCTGCCATGGAGTACGAAGTACGTTGTGTTGCTTATTTCAAGGCGAAGCAGCGTCAGTTTGCGTTCTCCTGCCAAGTACATCCGTTTTCGTCATGTACATTCTTCTAATCTGCAGACGTTTGAGAATGAATAGCAATGATTTCCCTTTTTCAGACGATAATCAACACAATGAAGCGCCATCTCCGTAAGGATGTTTGGCTGCAATTTACCTCCAACATCCTCTGCCTCTTGCATTGGTGGTGCATCCTGCAAAACTATAGCCTGTAAATCTCGTAATGTTTCCCTCCCACTTGTATCTCCGCCTACCTCTTGCTTTCCTCCCCTCGACTTTACCCTCAAGTAAGGTCTTCGGGAAGGTATCATTACACAATAATAACATACAAATATTGTACACAAGCATGTTTTTACTTCATTTATAGATCGATAATAAGCAATATAACTTCAGGAAAACTTGAATCCAATATACGAGACTAAGAACAAGGGTAAAAATGTTTTCCTAATCATTGGAAACACATAAGAATCGAAGTTTCTACAACAATTTCTTTATCAAGAACAAACGCAGAACGTGATGCGAAATGTAAAAGCAGCACTGCCCACGTTCACATGACAGATCTAAATATGGATGTACACAGGAAAAGTAAAACTGAGAAGATCAGAGGTCAGCACAAACTCTGACACAAACAGAAAACTGACAGAATACAACCAAATATCAATAACTGAAAATGAACAGAAAAATAACAAAATAACTGGATATCTGCGCACACAACTGACGCACATTGAGTCCAATGTTTTCTAATGTATACACGACATATACTGACGGGTATTGAGTCCACAGTGTACTATTGAATACACGACATTTACTTTCTACATTTAATACCCAATTTTCGAATCAGCATTAACTGGGTTTGTGTGCTTATAAATGTAGAGAATATGTTGGCCTGACAATGGCATAAATTGGATAAATGATGATGTCTCACTATACAGTCTTCATACGCTCGAATGTCGATACTACACATGATCAGTGGGAAATGTGTCATTATACCACTGTTTCAGAGTTCTGTAATAACGAAATTACTGTATCAAAATCTCTCTTAAACGAGTTGAAGTATTGGGTAGCAAGGTGCTGAGCTGATGAGTCACGTTGTATTCTTGACAGATTCTTGATTTTACTATGTAATGTAACCCCCCCCCCCCCCCCCCACCAAAAAATAATCTCGGTAAAAATGTTTTTTCAAAATGAATAAAATAGCATTAAACATTATCCATAAGTATGAGAAGAGCACTAAAAGCAACAAACAAAACAAACATACTGTGGTGCGCTTATTATTTCTTAAATCTTGGCGCAAAATAAATCGAAATAAAGAATTAGATCTAGTAAATTTGAAATTCACTAAAATGGCAACTCGGGCGTTGAACCAATACCCTACACACACAATGCGATGAGGTCATTTTACTAGATGATACCACTTGAACTATAATACAGCAAAGACGTATTTCAATTTAGAGTTCAAAAAATGTTTTGATGCTTTTGTTCAAGTTTTTTTTCAACGGAGTAGTCAATGTCGCAGGACTTCAATGAGTCTTGGAACAATAGCTGGCTGTGTATGATCTATTTTTTCACTTCATAACATAATATCGTGTGTTTCAAAAGTGTTTGTATGTGTTGGAGTGCTTTTTTAGTTGAAAAAATATTGTATATTAAAATGTATATAACCAGCAACTAAAGTGTTTGCATCTGAGAGGGGTGTTTATTTTACTTGTTTTGAAAAACTTAACTGAATTTCAGTTTGAAAATTCCAAAAGTACGTTCATAACTGAACTACCTTACAGAACAGCCCTGAATTATTTTATAACGGCAGAGACGACATATAAATCTGCAATGCAGTCGTCTTATGACACGTTTGTGTCTAACACGACAATTTTCTCCCCGTTATGATAGGGACCTGGCCCTTTTGAGCGCAAACCACACAGATGCTCAATCTAAGCTTGACAATCTCCACCACTACTCAAATCAGATAGGGTTGAAAATCAACACATCAAAAACTCATATACTAGATTTTACGAGATCCAACGACAACATAGAAATTCAAAATGTTCCATTATTAAAAGTCAACAATTTTACATATTTAGGCACCAATCTAGCATTGGATGGAGACTCATCAAAAGAAATTTTACACCGTATTGCCCTTGCAGTGGGTGATTTCAATAAACTACGCAACATCTGGACGTCAAACACATTAAGAAACACCACAAAACTCAAGTTGTTTAACTTCAACATCATCCCTATTCTATCATATGGGTGCGAAAGTTGGAAAGCCACAAAAGCCACAGATAAGAGACTCGACTCCTTTGAAAACAAATGCCTACGTACCATTCTGAACGTTAAGTGGAGTGACTTTAAATCTAACACTACTATAAGAGAGGAAAGCAAACAAACCTATATATCTTCCTTCATTAGACAAAGGCGTTGGACTTACATCGGCCATGTTCTCAGAATGAACAGCCTAAGAATTCTCCAGCAATCACTATATTGGGTGCCACCTGGAGTAAGAAGAAGAGGGAGACCTAGAGAAACTCTACGAAGAACCATTAATAGAGAAGGCATGTCAATGAACCTAAACAACACGCAACATTTGAAAGACCTGGCAACACAAAGACAGAAATGGAAAGCTATGGTTTCTGCCCTATGCTCCGCCTATGGCCCTGGAAGAACATAACATAACATGATAGGGACTCTCACCATGTTCTGACCAGTGGTCTCCGTTTGTAACAATTTATGACTGTGCTTCACCCTCAAGCTAATTGACCAGTACGTTGTTTTCTGTCAGCGAACCATTAACATCATTATACTAATTCTAATATTATTAACCGGAATATCACCGAACAATTGTAAAGTTTGGTCTCAGGGGTTTTTCTGGAAAAAAAAAACTGTGAGGAACTCAAGATGGCCTCTAACAAATTATATATCTATCTATCTATTCGACAAACCCTTTATTGCCTTTCAGCGTCAGGGGTAGAAGAGTTTTCTGGAGATGACCCTCGTGTATGCTCCGTATATTGTGGTATTTGTCGACTATTTTATTTCGGTGGTCCATCGTTTTCGTGGTCGGCCTCTAGGTCTGCTTTCACTGTATCTGTGTAGCATAGCTTGATGTGGTATGCTGTCTGGTGGTAGTCTGCTGATGTGTGCACACCGTATATCTGTTGTCTCTTAATATATTCCAAGGTTGAGGCGGTGACGGTTCTTTGTCTAATGTCCTAATTTCTCATTCTGTCTCTTAGCGATATTCCTAGGATTCTGCGTAAGCATGCCATTTGAAATGTCACAAGTTTACGTTTGTCTTGTGCTGTTGTTGTCCATGTTTGGCATTGGCATCACAGCTTTGGCATAGTACTCGTTTTGAATAGTGTTATTTTGGTGTTTAAATCTACATTTTTGTTTCTGAAGATTGGTGTCATTTGCTCTAGGGCTTGTCATGCTTTACTACATCTATTGTGTATTTCTTTACCGCTCTTGCCGTCTGTTGTTATTTTGCTTCCTAGATATATGAATTCTGTGACTTGATTAAGTCTGTTGTTATATTGCAAAGATGCGCCATGATGCTCGCTGTTACTGTGGAAAATAAAACCCAGTGCACAATACCTAATCTACAATTACGTTCACACAGTATATAGACATTTATAAGTTGGTAAAATAGTGATTTCAATACAGTTTCTATACGCAGAAATTATGATTTATGTTTAGGCTATGAGGCATGACGGAAATATCAAGGAGAGGTGCCAGGTTTCTTAAAGAATTATTAACCCAGGTTCAACGGATATAATAAACGCGCAAATTGTGTGGGCTGGCTATATTAAATTATATGGGTGGATTTGTGTGTGTGTGTTTTCATGTGTTTCATTATGTGGATTTGTCATTATATTTTGTCAATGTTTTTAGGTGCAGTTGGTGGTAACAGTGAGGAAAAAAGTGGATGTAGGGCCTATCGGGTATTATGTTTTGAAACAGCCCTCGGCTTTTGCAGGCGATAATGATACAACGATTTTTCTGCATTTTTATTTCTATGCGACAACCTTTTTCGTAACGGTGTCATTATTGCAATTCAGTGATCCTCTCTCTATTCTGTGAAAAATGTCCTGGTTATTTCTTTGTCATATTCATGCATTTTCCTTTGCAGTCGTTCTGAAAATCCTTCAGATCATCAGGATGTAGTCCAGAGAATGGAATGCGTATTGTCATAGTTAACACCGTTTCCTGCCATATCTGTGCCTCTCTTTCTGACATCCGACTTCAGCCTGACTTCTGATTCACTTGAACTCTTTAAATCTCTATACAAGATGTGACAGCCAAATTCACCCCATAACCTCCTTAGCAGCGTCTTACACACTGTTGCTATTATTTTCGCACTTCTCAGTCCGAGCAACGCACGGGTTCGTGATATTTGTAACATCCTAGTTTACATCTATATACAGGTAGCCACGACCACGACAACATTCTGCAAGGAATATGTGACTTGACATATAATCATTTCAATCATCAATATTACAATCATCATCAACACGACTGTCAACACCACCATCACTATCATCTTCACAATACAGCATCCTTTTAAATGCCAAATAAGCTACCGGTACCTGTTTATTGTGGAGAACTCAAGGCAGGATTTCGAAAAGCTGGTGGACAGAAAATGCGTTTCAAAGACACGCTCAAGTCATCCTTGAAACATCTTAACATTGACGTAGGCGCTTGGGAGAGCCTCGCTCAGGATAGAACATCATGGCGTTACAGCATTAGAATTGGAGCACTAGCGGCAGAGGAATTCAGACAAGAAACTGCAAGACAGAAGCGGACACGTACATAAGAAAAAACATCTCAACCTCACACAAATACCTTCTATTGTTGTCAATTCTGTAAAAGAACATTTTGTGCGCGCATTGGACTTGCTAGTCATTTAAAAACGCACTATTAATTTTATTATTTTATTATTTATTGTTATTATTATTATGGTTGAGTTTTTGGTCATCGTCGATCACGACGGACAAACATCATCATCATCATTGTGATGACAATTTTTCTTTACTTTTAGACCTATACCTACGTCTGTGTTGGAACCTCTCTCTCTGTCCATGATATTCTTATGGCATTTTTGTTGTATTTAATTTCACATTTATTTATTTTCTGTTTTACTGTGCGTGTGCTTTCCAGGCAGCGATAATACATTTTACTTTTAATATTTCTACGGATAAATTGACATCGGTTTTATCGTGAGTTGCATTGGTTGTTATTGTAGTTGCATTGGTTGTTATTGTAGTTGCACTGGTTGTTATTGTAGTTGCACTGGTTGTTATTGTAGTTGCATTGGTTGTTATTGTAGTTGCATTGGTTGCATCGTAGACTGCATGGTTGTAAGGTTACCAGAAATGGTTCTTTGGTGAGCAGCCTTAGTTTTATCTGAGTAATATTCGTGTTGTCGTGAGCAGCATTGATGTTGTCGTGAGTTACATTAGTTTTGTCGTGAGTTGCATTAGTTTTTTCGTGAGTGGCATTGGTTATGTCGGGAGTTGCATTATTTTTGTCGCGAATTGCATTAGTTTTGTTGCGTGTTGAATTAGTTTTTCCGTGAGGTGAATTATTTTTGTCTTGATTTGCATTAGTTTTGTCGTGAGTTGCATTAGTTTTGTCGTTAGTTACATTAGTTTGTCGTGAGTTACATTAGTTGTGTCGTGATTTGCATTAGTTTTGTCGTAAGTTGCATTAGTTTTGTTGTAAGTTGCATTAGTTTTTTTGTAAGTTGCATTAGTTTTGTCGTAAGTTGCATTAGTTTTGTCGTGAGTTACATTAGTTGTGTCGTGAGTTGCATTAGTTTTGTCGTGAGTTACATTAGTTTTGTCGTAAGTTGCATTAGTTTTGTCGTAAGTTGCATTAGTTTTGTCGTAAGTTGCATTAGTTTTGTCGTAAGTTGCATTAGTTTTGTCGTAAGTTGCATTAGTTTTGTCGTAAGTTGCATTAGTTTTGTCGTAAGTTGCATTAGTTTTGTCGTAAGTTGCATTAGTTTTGTCGTGTGTTGTAATGATTCATGTTCAACAACAGTACATGCAACTTTCTGACATGTTTGTAAATATTGAGCATTCAGCACAAGGATAAGGGGATGCACTTGTAGATCTTACCCGATAGAACATCAAGCACGAGAAAGGCGCAGATATCACAGCAATGCTGTAAACCATGACATAACGCATTCCGTTCTCCGGACTACCTCCTGCTAATCTGCAGGAGTTTGAGAATGAACGCAGAAGAAGAAGAGATCAAGCACAAGGATAATTTGTTGCACTTGTAGATCTTGCCTCATAGAACATCCAGCACGAGGATAATTTGTTGCACTTGTAGATCTTGCCTGATAGAACATCCAGCACGAGGATAATTTGTTGCACTTATAGATCTTGCCTGATAGAACATCCAGCATGAGGTTAATTTGTTGCACTTGTAGATCTTGCCTGATAGAACATCCAGCATGAGGTTAATTTGTTGCACTTGTAGATTTTGCCTGATAGAACATCCAGCACGAGGATAATTTGTTGCACTTGTAGATTTTGCCTGATAGAACATCCAGCATGAGGTTAATTTGGTGCACTTGTAGATCTTGCCTGATAGAACATCCAGCACGAGGATAATTTGTTGCACTTGTAGATCTTGCCTGAAAGAACATCCAGCATGAGGTTAATTTGTTGCACTTGTAGATTTTGCCTGATAGAACATCCAGCACGAGGATAATTTGTTGCACTTGTAGATTTTGCCTGATAGAACATCCAGCATGAGGTTAATTTGTTGCACTTGTAGATCTTGCCTGATAGAACATCCAGCACGAGGATAATTTGTTGCACTTGTAGATCTTGCCTGATAGAACATCCAGCATGAGGTTAATTTGTTGCACTTGTAGATTTCGCCTGATAGAACATCCAGCACGAGGATAATTTGTTGCACTTGTAGATCTTGCCTGATAGAACATCTAGAATTTCCTAACGGAGTGAAAACTCGAAGAAGATGGACTTCATTGTACTTGTAGTACTCCATATGCACTGGGACCCAATTAACGAGGCTGCACTCCACATGCATATGGTACCACTAACGGCACGTAATTTCATAGATTCCGGCGATAATTTCCGTAAGCGAGTTCACCGCCATGACATTTCTGCTAGATTTGTCCAACATTAAGTTACTTCATTGTACGTTACAAGTAAGAAAATATCTGAATGTATACAGAAATGTTCACACCTTCTACCACCATCATCTAGATAAGATAAAGAGATATGAATCAGGTGGGGGGGGGAGCGAAGTTATGGAAGAAGCAGAGAACACGTTGCTGAAAGTGTATGAATTGGAACATGTAGGGAAAGATAGTGAATGAATGATTTTTGGACAAAAAGAAAAAGTCTCTGACATGTTTTAATACAACTGGGGAAAGTTGACATGTGTCCAGTTGGGAGGGAACTGTGGAAAGTTGACATGTGTCCAGTCGGGAGGGAACTGTGGAAAGTTGACATGTGTCCAGTCGGGAGGGAACTGTGGAAAGTTGACATGTGTCCAGTCGGGAGGGAACTGGGGAAAATTGACATAATGTGTCCAGTCGGGAGGGAACTGGGGAAAGTTGACATAATGTGTCCAGTCGGGATGAAACTGTGGAAAGTAGAGACATGTGTCCAGTCGGGATGGAACTGTGGAAAGTTGACATGTGTCCAGTCGGGAGGGAACTGGGGAAAGTTGACATAATGTGTCTTGAGACTAACGAGAATTGAACCAGTCTGTTCAACGGCACCAAATCGCCTAGCAACTATTGAACACGCGTTCTTTCGTACTTGACTAACCGCATCTCCAAAAAAAGATGCGATTTCATCAAGCTTTTCAAACCATGCACACAAAGTCACCAGAACGGACCGATCGAGACAAGGACTATTACAACAACAACAAATATCCCGTACATGTATTCAAATATCCTCAGTAACAACAAACATATAACATAATTCCTACTTATATTTACTTGTATAAACAATTACTCGAAGCAAAATTGTATTGTCTATATATGTTATCCATGTTTACAAGAAGACCTATCGGCCCTTGTATAACTAATACGGATATTATTTTATATGTTTGTTGTTACTGAGGATATTTCAATACCTGTACGGGATGTTTGTTGTTGTTGTAATAGTCCTTGTCTCGATCGGTCCGTTCTGGTGACTTTGTGTGCATGGTTTGAAAGGCTTGATGAAATCGCATCTTTTTTTTTGGGAGATGCAGTTATTCAAGTACGGAAGAACGCGTGTTCAATAGTTGCTAGGCGATTTGGTGCCGTTGAACGGACTGGTTCAATTCCCGTTAGTCTCAAGAAATTTTAAATATTGTCCTCTGGCTTCCTACTTATATTTACTGACATAATGTGTCGAGTTGGTAAGGAACTGGAGAAAGTTGACATAATGTGTCAAGTCGGGGGGGGGGGGGGGGCGGGAACAGGGAAAAGGTGACATAATGTGTCCAGCTCAGAGGAAACTGTGGAAATTTGGCATAATGTGTACAACCAATAAGGGGTGGATTAAAGATATTTTAGCAACAATTGCAACATATAGTAAAGATGTAATTATACCTTAATAAGACACATGATGTAAGTATACCCTTTCAAGACACATGATGTAATTAAAGCTTTACATGACACAATCTATTAGTATACCTTTACAATACTTCTCGCCTATAAATATGGAACAGTGAAACATGTACAAGATGTATAGTCGATATGTATTGCCTACTGGTACATTTACAAGTAAGTAAAAAAGTAAAGTAACCCATAGCATTTATTAATGCCGTAGGGGTGTGAGATGTTAGCGATCTCACATTTCACAGGCTCTGCAAATGAGGGCGGTAGCCATCTCCTCTCCCTCGCAGTCTTTACGTCCCGGATTAATCCGGTACCCATTTAAGGCTGGGTCGACCTGGGAGCCGTTGCGATCTGAAAACATTTCCGCTTCAACTGGGGAATGAAACAAGATGGCTGGTCGATATATGTAACATAATGTAATTATTTTTAATAATAATAAGTTATATATCTAACTCTATCTATTTATTTCAATAATATAATTTTTTTTTCGATTTCATTTTCTTTATCTGATTTGGTTATTTGTATTTGGTTATCTGATCTGCTTTGTCACTCTTGTGACATTGTCAACTTCGGACATTCTAGCCTTACTAAATCCTAACATTCTCTGTATGCCTCAGTATTTTTTGTTTGTTCATTATTTCACATGTATGTTCATTATTTTCTTTGCTATTCTGTAAGATCTGATTTCACCGGTAGAAACCTACATTTATGATAATTTAGTTCCAACGATATCTGACACTGGGAGCGTATTTCTCAATGCCTGGGTTAGCAGGGGATTGAATCACATTATCTCGTCTTTTTACAGCAGCCCGGAACGGATCATGTATCATTGTAACTTCACACGTGAATACGAGAAAAAAGGATTTGCGGTATTTAGACACGTCCTATTGAATGCAGTGATGGTATTAGTGATTATGTACATTCAATATGAGACAAATTCTGTGTAACAATGGAAATGAAAATACAAACATTACCTGTCTAATTCGAAGACATATTTTAACGAGGATGGCACATGATATATATATATATATATATATATATATATACAGATGTATTAATGTTGATGGTATCTAAATGTTGTCTCACTATGTTGTACCAATCTAGTATATGTGGTATAGATAGTGGCCCAGTCTGTTGTACCAATCTTGTATCTGTTGTATAGATATGGTCTCAATCTGTTGTACCAATCTTTTATCTGTGGTATAGATAGTGTATCAGTCTGTTGTACCAACCTTGTATCTGTGGTATAGATAGTGGCCCAGTCTGTTGTACCAACCTTGTATCTGTGGTATAGATAGTGTCTCAGTCTGTTGTATCACATTGCGTATACTTCAAGGGCTTGTGTGGCGCATGGTAGCAAGGCTAGAGCGTTGGTATCACATCCGTAAGGTCTAGGGTTCAATTTCCAGTGTGGACTGGGGTTTTGTTTTCTGTCGGAATGTAAATTTAAATACTCACCCTTAACATGACGTGGCGACAGCAAAAACACGCTGTCCTCAGCACACAGCTACCAAATCCCTTCTAGTAACTCCCTAATGGAAAACGTGCAGTAATTGACACATTTTTTTTTGAGGAAGAACAAAAGAAAAAAATAATGAGATGAAGAAAACATTATATATACACATGTTACTTATATATACACATGTTACTTATATATACACATGTTACTTATATATACACATGTTACTTATTTGAATTACAACCTACCGTAGAGTTCTTTTCTTTCAGCACATTTAAAATTCATGATTTTTTGTATAACAATATTCAATTTCAATGACTTCACGTATTTTCTAGTCTAATAATTATCTTAACCACCGTTATATAGAACAGTTGTGTTTTCTTGAAGACGTGTTTTGAGATATTTGAGCAACCGGCAAATGTTATTGTTGTTAAGGTATCTGACAAAATATAGATGTGTGTATACTTCTATCTTCTTTCTACACACCTCAACGTGAGTGCCGCTCGTTTCTTACACACGTCAACGTGTGTGCCGCTCGTTTCTTACACACGTCAACGTGAGTGCCGCTCGTTTCTTACACACGTCAACGTGAGTGCCGCTCGTTTCTTACACACGTCAATGTGAGTGACTCTCGTTTCTTACACACGTCAACGTGAGTGACTCTCGTTTCTTACACACGTCAACGTGAGTGACTCTCGTTTCTTACACACGTCAACTTGAGTGACTCTCGTTTCTTACACACCTCAACGTGAGTGACTCTCGTTTCTTACACACGTCAACGTGAGTGCCGCTCGTTTCTGACGCAAATAATGTCAACAATTATCTTTGTGTCAATAGAATCGTTAGAACGTTTAACCAGCAGGAAATAACAGCACAAATGTGTTTGGCGGGGGGGGGGGGTATATATGTTTTGTGAGATGGATGCGGATTCATTTACATAACTTGATAGCTATTGTTGTGTATGTATTGATCACGATTTTAACCGTTGTTAATTCGTTCATTTCTAGGTCCCTTATATAGCTATTATTTTTTGATTACGTGAATACTGCTATATATATATATATATATATAAATTCTTTGCAGGAAACTGGTATATGTGTATATACGATGTTTCAATGTGTTGTACCAATTGTGTGTGTTGTACTAATATTGTGTGTGTTGTACTAATATTGTGTGTGTTGTACTAATATTGTATTTGTTGTACTAATATTGTGTGTGTTGTACTAATATTGTGTACTAATATTGTGTGTCGTGTACTAATATTGTGTGTCGTGTACTACTATTGTGTGTGCTGTACTAATATTGTGTGTGCTGTACTAATATTGTGTGTGTGCTGTACTAATATTGTGTGTCGTGTACTAATATTGTGTGTCGTGTACTAATATTGTGTGTCGTGTACTAATATTGTGTTTGTTGTACTAATAGTGTGTGTGTGCTGTACTAATATTGTGTGTCGTGTACTAATATTGTGTGTGCTGTACTAATATTGTGTGTGTGCTGTACTAATATTGTGTGTGTGCTGTACTAATATTGTGTTTGTTGTACTAATAGTGTGTGTGCTGTACAAATATTGTGTGTGTTGTATAGATGGTGTCTCTATGTTGTGTCTACATCTCACGTTGTTATCTCATTAATTTTGTGTACATGTGGGATATGTGACGTCATAATTTCTTTTCATGTGGTATGGATAACGTCCCAGTCTGTTGTGTCCTTGATATAGATAACGTCCCAGTCTGTTGTGTCCGTGTTAAAGATAACGTCCCACTCTGCTGTGTCTGTGCTATAGAGAACGTCACAGTCTTATGTGTCTGTCATACAAATGACGTCCCAGTCTCCTGTACCTGTGTCTGTGGTATCGATGACGCTCAAGTCTGCAGTATCTGTGTATAGATGACGTTCAAGTTTCCTGTGTCTGTGGTATAGAAGACGTTCAAGTCTGCAGTTTCTGTGGTATGGATGACGTTCAAGTCAGCAGTGTCTGTGGTGTAGATAACTTCCCAGTCAGCTGTGTCATAACTTGACATTTCAACTAAACGTTCTTTATCAAGAAAACATTAACAACGTATCATGACGACTAAGAACATCACTATTCATGTCCTACAGGGGATAGCTAAATATAGACACACCGCGGCATTTGTGTGTGCTATCCTATACACTACCAGTGATTCTCAAAACTGTATCACTCTGTACCAAATTTCGCCTGTCAGATTTCAGATGCGCTGCAAGATGTATATAGTATCGATGCTCTATATAAACGCTCGGACAAAAAAAAAAGAACCTCTCGTGATTTCTCGCCTGACACAACTGCGCCTGAAACGTGTCAGAAACATGGACAAAACAAACACCAGAAGACAGTGTTGATAACTTTGAGATGTGGATATACAGAAGAATAGGAAGAACATCATGGAAAGAGAACAAAACAAACAAAGAGTTTCTATCGACAGCTCCTTTGAAGAAAGTATTATTGAAGGAAAGAAAGATCAAGCAAAGAATATATTTTGGACACATTTAAAGACGTGACACCTTGTTGAAGACGTTACTTGAGGGTAAAGTCAAGGGAATACGAGCAATGGAAGAGTAACATCACGAGATGGACATGTTGCAGTCTAGCAGAGTGTACCACCAAGACAAGAGAAATATGGTTTATTTGAAGAATGTTACGCATTCCTTTGACAGCAAAGATTACTACTGAAGAATGTCTTAGAAGGATGCATGTGAAGAGATGCTTTATTCATAATATAAGAAAAAGACAGTCAACATTTATTGGACACATAATGAGAAGAGGAGGCATTGAGAATATAGTGACAACAGGAAAGATAGAAGTGAAAAAGATCAAGGGGAAGACGAAGAGAAAAAATATTGGACAGTTTGACTAAATGGCTTTGACTGACAACACCAACAGAGATGATGACATATATGAGACATCGATGTACATGGAGAAATATGATCGCCAACGCCATTCGGTACGGCACTTGATGATGATGATGATCCATATTACTTTATTTTTTTATTTTAGCCATATTACTATCTTTTTTCGTAGTCATTCTTTTCCACCTTTTATCGTCTGGATAAAAATTGCTTTCTTGACAAACCTGTGATATGTGGTTGTTCAACTTACAGCGTCTGGGTAGAAAGAGCTTTCTGGACATAACTGTGTTATGTGGTTGTTCAACTTACAGCGTCTGGATAGAAAGAGCTTTCTGGACAAAACTGTGTTATGTGGTTGTTCAACTTACAGCGTCTGGATAGAAAGAGCTTTCTTGACAAAACTGTGTTATGTGGTTGTTCAACTTACAGCGTCTGGATAGAAAGAGCTTTCTTGACATAACTGTGTTATGTGGTTGTTCAACTTACAGCGTCTGGATAGAAAGAGCTTTCTTGACATAACTGTGTTATGTGGTTGTTCAACTTACAGCGTCTGGATAGAAAGAGCTTTCTTGACAAAACTGTGATATGTGGTTGTTCAACTTACAGCGTCTGGATAGAAAGAGCTTTCTGGACAAATCTTTGATATGTGGTTGTTCAACTTACAGCGTCTGGATAGAAAGAGCTTTCAGGACAAATCTGTGATATAGAGTTTTGTGATTGTTGCATATTGTCGCCTACGAAAATCACCAATTTTACGTGTCCATATTTTGGTTATTTCTCTGCTCTTATCCCGAAGTCTGTGTGTATTCTTATCATTCTTGCGTAACGTCAAAGTTCTGAATCTGCAATCTGATTGTTTCATAACTTATTGCAAAGGAAAACTCGTTCATATGTCAGTATTAATTCTGACTTGTGTATTGTAAGTAGATCTACTCGACATGAGACTGTCGCGTCGAAGAACATTCTTCCGGCAAGATCCCGCAGAGATGTCGTTGACGCGGGATACTTGAAAACTTGTCGAAAAACTCATGAGCGTTGATCAGTGGGTACTGCGTCAAAATGACGCCCTTGGTGTCTGTATATCTCTGTGTGTTTGAGGATAGGTCTAATTGTTGGATGACAGACCATCTGAATAGGAATTTATGTCAGGGGGTGCACTAAATATCTTTCTGATTGTGTTGTTGTGTATTTTAGCATACCACTCTCACTCTCTCAAATTTCATCTCATTCATTCAACCTCTTATACTTTATCAAGTAGCGCTGACGTTTACGTAGACATGTGGCCACAACATAACAATGCAGATGTTACTGTGACATCGTGAATCATAATACGTATTTATCTACAATTGACTCAATGGAAGATTGTAGTAGCACTTTGTGCCAATAGGTAAGGCAATATCATCATCATTCTCCTCTAGTGTCAAAGCTTGGCACATAGTTCCGTGAAGACGCTTCCTAAATATTTGAATTCTGAGACTTGCTTTAGTTTTGTACCATTGACAGGTACATTTACCTGGCTTGCTGTTCTGCTTATCTTCATAGCCTCTGTTTAAAATGTATTTAGTTTCACGATGTACTGTTTGCACGTTGTATGTGGCAGGTCTGTGTGTATGTATGCGTGTGTCGCTGTAATTCTTCCTAAGATTCGAAGACGGTTGTTATGGCTGCAAAGAAGTCCCGGAAAGAAGGGGAGGGAGTATTCCAGTGCGGCAGTATCCCAGGATGATCACGTCCTGCCAGGATCTCAGCACACACTTCTGGATCAACTATATCATCATTCTTCTGTCAGATGTATTCACCCATTTGCAGTGATGGCACATCTGGCATGCCTGTCACCTAGAGGTCTGCCACAAAAGGACAAGATTCAATTCCCGCTAACCTGCATCTGCTCATCACCCACGGGGATTATTTGACAGAAGACAAAACTCAAAAATTGAGACAAAATGTGACAATGATTATTTGACAGAAGACAAAACTCAACAATTGAGACAAAATGTGACAATGATTATTTGACAGAAGACAAAAGTCAACAATTGAGACAAAATGTGACAATGATTATTTGACAGACGACAAAACTCAAAAATTGAGACAAAATGTGACAATGATTATTTGACAGAAGACAAAACTCAACAATTGAGACAAAATGTGACAATGATTATTTGACAGAAGACAAAACTCAACAATTGAGACAAACTGTGACAATGATTATTTGACAGAAGACAAAACTATACAATTGAGACAAAATGTGACAATGATTATTTGACAGAAGACAAAACTCAACAATTAAGACAAAATGTGACAATGATTATTTTTGACAAGTTACAGATTGTCAGCCTATTCTGACCAAACTGTTTTAGTCGTCCTTTACGGTATACCTGCACAGAACGTGACCCTATTCTTTGTACCCTAAATTAGATGTCCCGACGCAGGTTGTCACACGAGCGAACTAGTGGGACAATAAATTAGTGTCCTAGTGATTACATATATACGGGCATTTTGGATTTTCTTGTATTTTGAATTTTAATTGCACGCACCGTTATATAATTGTCTCAGACGATACGTTCATACATAGATAAAATGAGCGGATGTAACCAGCACAAAGCTCCTGTCTGAGGTTTAAAGAGTCTTGCTTCGTCAAGAAAGAGGTTTAAAGAGGCTTTAATCCGCCTCTTGACAAACAACTGAGCTCCAGCCCGTACAATGTTTAGAACCTCTGATGTAAGGAATATTCATTTTTATAATATTGTTCTATAGCTGGTTTGTGTAGTTTGTTTGTTTGTTTTGCGTTCGCTCCATTGTAACCATCACGGATATCCGTGCGATTTCCGCCGGGAGCGTGATTACGTTGTGCCACCGTTATGCGCCTTGTAGGCCTAGCACATCCGATTTCGGCATGCCTTGACAACTCGGGCGGGCTACCCTTAGCCTGTGACAGCCTCTATATCTGTCTCCAGGCACGCGTAGTGGCGACTCTTCGCCCAGACGATTTTTTCTCTCGTCTGTCTCGCACGAGGTGTTCCACTGTCTATGAACTTGCCTCGTCTAATTGGACTTGCTGTGCCTGTGCCCATTGGGTACTGAACCGTTTCTCATCCGTGCGCCTGGTTCCCTAAGGGGAAGAACTCAACAAAGGAGTTGGACACTGGCTCTTTCGCCCTCTTAGCCGAGGTGTCATTCACCGACATCGTGTACCCCTTGTCCAAGTTCGAGTCTCACACCACGCGTTTGAGAGCAAGGCGTTCTCGAGCTGAGCATCCTTGTCCCAATAGCGCCTGAGCCCATCAGATACTGAACCCTTTCTCTCTTCAAGTGTATTTCCGGTGTAGGAAAACCTGACAGTAGAGTTGGGCCAGGGCTAAATCGTTGTCCCTTTTGTGCCTGAGCCCATCGGGTACGGAACCCTTTCTCTCTGCAAGTGTACTTCCGGTATAGGAAACCTTGACAGTAGAGTTGGGCCAGGACTACCATCTTTGTCCCTTTCTTTCCTAAGCCCATCGGGTACAGAACCCTTTCTCTTCGCGAGCATATTTCCGGATTAGGTAGGCTCGACATTAGAGTTGGATTAGGTCTTCTTGCTTTACCAAACGCCAATGAATGGGACTGGGTCTCTGCCTGTAAGGAACACAGGTAACTAGAAGCTCGTCTCGAGCTGACGGAGCTTGTAGTTCCCCTTTCCTAGGGACTTTTCACTTTCTATTTGCAGTTCGCGCTGCCCTCTAGCGCTGTTCTGCCCTTTCATTGTTTCATTGTACTCGGTATGAAATCTATGTCTCTCGCCATGCATCTTACTTTTACGTGCAGTTTACATTGGCCAACCCTCCAATGTTCGGACTGGACTGACTAGCTTCACTGTATGTCGACAGTGTCGCTATATGTGGTGATGCTGGTGGTGTCGGAGATATTGTCTGTCTCTTGTGCAGTCAAATCTTTTTCTATCTGCTACCTCCATATTCTCGGACACGATCCCGAAATGATTTGGCCAGAATCAGCTCGAGCTGCTGTATTTCTGTTTCCAGGGTGCACCGCGTGGAGGTACATTTGGGATCTTGGTTATCTGCTAACCCTGAGTCCGCCTAGAGCAATGCGTTCCCTTTGCACCCCGGTTTGTGTAGTAATTGATATGCTTCGGCATTATATTAACATCTTTAAACGAACTTTCTCTCTTGAAGAAGGTTTAAGGTTCTCGCGTAAACAGATTTGAAACCTGAAACTCTAATCTTCGATATTCCTTTCAAGTGGTCGTAATTTTAGTAATTTTTTTTTTTTTTACATATCTCATATTTTGACATTTTTGGTGAATTAAGCGAACTATATCTTTTTGAAGTGAACAAGTACATGGCAAATTCTGTTTCCTATTCAGGTCTAGAATTTAACGGATGTGCTTGAGAACTTTCTTAGACTCCCAAATTATTCTTTGCATTAGCCCTTATGTTCGTTGGGTCAATAGGGAAAGCTAAAAATATTCATCATCAAGTGCCATGCCGAATGGCGTTGGATACCATATTTCACCATTTACCTCGATGTCTCATATATGGCATAATCTCTGTTGGTGTCGTCAGTCGAAGCCATTTAGTCAAACTGTCCAACATCTTTTCTCTGGGTCTTCCCCTTGATCTTTTCCCTTCTATCTGGCCTGTGTTGTCACTATATTCTCAATGCCTCCTCTTTTCATTATGTGCCCAATAAATGTTGACTGTCTTTTTCTTATATTATCAATAATGCATCTTTTCACATCCACCCTTCTAAGATATTCTTCATTAGTAATCTTTCCTATCCAAGTAATGCGTAACATTGTTCGAATAAACCACATTTCCGCTGCCTCCAAAGATTTTTGTGATGTCTTGTTTATTGTCCATGTGTCACTTCCATAGAGTAGAACTTGTTCAATGTAACATTTGAGGACACGTTTTCTAGTATCCATCGATATGAAATTGTTGCACAGGATATTTTTCATTGTATGGAATGCTGCTTTTGCTTGTCCTATTCTGCTTATAATTTGAGTCTTGCATTTACCATCTGAAGTTATTAATGTTACTAAATATTTGAAACTTTTCACCTGATTACTTCTCATACCTGTTTCTACTTCTCATACCTGTTTCTACTTCTCATACCTGTTTCAATTTCTCATACATGTTTCTACTTCTTATACCTGTTTCTACATTAAGTATTTGCCTATCGTCTTGTTCTGAGGCTGCGTGGTACAGAGCGCGTCTGTGGAGCTCAAGATATGGAGTTCGAAACCCGTCACATGTAATAGTGTATCTGACCCGCTCAGAAAGCCATGGCAAACAGCTTAACATAAATATTGCTAAGAAAATCGCTACAGCTAAAACAAACTGTGTTTGCTGCTACATCCTTTATGGGATATGCTATCAATTTTGATTTAGTTTTAATTACCTATCTCTGCATGTAGCATATATTTATATTTAACTCAAGTTCACTTTCATCTATTTCTTCTATAGCAGCATAGATGTCTACAGTGGCTGCGTATGAAATACATACAAATGTAAAACCCCTTGAGATACAGATATAGCTGAAATGGAGGCTTATGGAAGAAGCAAAAGAATGAACAAAGACCATCCAAATAAACAACTTGTAGAATCTAATTCGTAACCAAACCACAGAATAAGCAAAAGTCAGTCTTCTGCAAAGTCAATTAAATAAACGACAGCTATCGCTTCCCAGACAAGAGCTGCAAAGAGTAGTAAAATATTTTCCACCACACCATAACTTAAATTGTCGGAAATCTAGACATACTTAAGAGATAATACAACGAAAGGTTCCGACCAAATGAATCTTATGAAAGCAACACAGTAAACAATAGATACATACCATGAACAGTGGATTTATGTCTATACTAATTGGTTTGCTTTCAAAGCAGGTGTCTATGTCGAATATCCAGGCAAAACATCTGATGAGTTGTTTGATATCTGTGGGGAGATATGTTCTAGCTATGAAGCTGAAATAACAGCACTAGAAGTTGTCTTGTACCACCTGAACACCATATATGATGCCTTTCCAAGAAAAGTCCTCAATATTTGGATCTTTATAAAATCTACGTCCGCTCTTCAAGTATTAGAATGTGATGGACATTGTAAGCCTGAGCTGGTGGAAATATATCACCATGCCAACCAGCTGCTTACATCTTATGTAGTCAGCATTGTTATGCAGTCGATTCCTGGCCACACAAACACACATGGCAATGACAAGGCAGACAGACTAGCAAAGAAGGAAGCACAACAAGAACAACCATATACAAAAACAACCATGCACACAGTTAAAATGATTCTGAAATCTGTGAACAAAGAAAACTGGATGAACAGATTATCCATGGTAAACACTGGGAGGGCAATTCACAAATATATGAGCAGCACAGTTCCTAAAGACATCAACCTCCTGGAAAGGAAAGACCAGAGTATCATTTTCCGACTTCACAACATGTACAGCTTAAAAATCATATTAACATAATACAACCACAATAAACTCCAGGGTACCGGCTGTGCACCCATCCCTATGAAACTGTTGAACAACACCTTTTTTAATGCCCAGCGCTTGATGACGTCAGGAAAATGCCTCCCCCTCCAGAGCCAGATGGATGGACCACCTTATATGGAACAAAACAACAGCGCTAACACACATGCATATTTCACACAATTGCATTGCCTCAAAGGGAATGAGTCCATGGATCAGCAAATAACCAACCAACGAACCTATCTATTCTCATTTCCACAAATGCTGTTAGGCGTCTTGAGGAGTTGAAATTTTTCTATCTTTGGCAATGTTTATTGTGTTTTCTATGGTTATGCCTCTTTTTAAACAATCTCTCTAATTGAAACGTTCCATCTTGTTCATGGTTGTCCTCTTGCTATGTAGCAGTTCTTTCTGCTGTTGCATGCCTGGATTGTTGGATGTGATGGTTCCATTAGCATAAGGTGGCTGAACTAATTGATTGCCCACTCTTTATTGTTTAAATGATACGGTATTTACTATCTTTCTGTTGTCTTCATTTCTCATTCGGTCTCTTCTGGTGACGGTTATAGCCTTTATCAAGCATTTCATTCCACATGTTGTAATCCTTCTCATAAGTCATGTCTACATAATGTCCTTTAATGTAGTATTTGTGTGTTCTAATTTCATTATTTTGTGTTTGTCTTTATCCCGGACAAAGCCTGGTGGTCGCAACGTTGCATCTGTAGATTGGTTATATCTGTAAAACTGATATTTCACCATTCTTTGATATTTTACATTTTTTTTATTTATTTACCACTTTGTGGACAACTTTACTGCATTTGTTTGTTTATGTTTACTTCAAAACCGTTGTTGACAAAAGTTTGTAGTTTATTCTGTTGTGGGTTTATTATTTCCCATTTGTGGAGTCATATAATAGTACCGCATTTATTTTTGTATAAAGGAGTCCAAACTTTATAGACTAATAACAAATGAAGAAAATAGGACGTAGAAGGAAATAAGACGTTTCTACGTAATGATTTTGTAGAACGAAATAAGACGTTTCTACGTAATGACTTTGTAGAACGAAATAAGACGTTTCTACGTAATGACTTTGTAGAAGGAAATAAGACGTTTCTACGTAATGACTTTGTAGAAGGAAATAAGACGTTCTTACGTAATGACTTTGTAGAAGGAAATAAGACGTTTCTACGTAATGACTTTGTAGAAGGAAATAAGACGTTTTTACGTAATTCTACACACTATCGACACGTTCGAATCAGTCGCCCATAGCAAGAAAATGAAAGGCGCTCTGCGGTATACAAATGGCTGACTTAATCACAGTAAATCTAGGGGGTTTACATTTCTTTAACTTCTAGTATTCAAATAGAAATAGGAGCTCTAAAGATTAAACTTTTCTCGCTGAAGAGCTATAGAAGGTAATATTATGTCCCGGATACCAGAAATAGTCGAGCCAACAAGGAAACCTAGGAGGCTGCGGTACACTGGGCAGAATTAAGTAAAGAAACATCATTAATCAATGCAATGATCGAAATTTGCATGCCGAAATATGCAGGTATTACAGCGTTATGTCTAGTACTGGGTTGCTGTGGTCTTTGTCTTTATTTTTTTTGTTCCGTCATTTACTCATCTTTTTGTTCGTTTCGTTTCCACATATATTTACGTTTTTATGTACTTTCTGACCTTCCGGCATATGATTTCCATATTTCCGTTGGACGTTGTGATAATTTTTCCATTCGTCGTCTTTTGATGTTTTGTTTGTGTATTGATAAAGACCTTTTGGTTGAAACGTTGAATGTGATTTTTGTATTGCAATTTTTATGATTTCTTGTGTGCTCATCATTGCCCATCATTACCCACTAGTTTTAGATATAGTCTGTCGTGTCCCATTGAAACGAAATATAAATCTGTGTTTTACCTAAGTCAAATACGTATTACAGAGAAGCTGTAAATTATAACACATGCCATTCCACTCTCTGGACTAAATCCGAGTAGCCGGCATCTGGAGAGAATCCGAGTAGCTGGCATCTGGAGAGAATCCGAGTAGCTGGCATCTGGAGAGAATCCGAGTAGCTGGCATCTGGAGAGAATCCGAGTAGCCAGCATCTGGAGAGAATCCGAGTAGCCAGCATCTGGAGAGAATCCGAGTAGCTGGCATCTGGAGAGAATCCGAGTAGCTAGCATCTGGAGAGAATCCGAGTAGCTGGCATCTGGAGAGAATCCGAGTAGCCAGCATCTGGAGAGAATCCGAGTAGCCAGCATCTGGAGAGAATCCGAGTACCCAGCATCTGGAGAGAATCCGAGTAGCCAGCATCTGGAGAGAATCCGAGTAGCCAGCATCTGGAGAGAATCCGAGTAGCCAGCATCTGGAGAGAATCCGAGTAGCCAGCATCTGGAGAGAATCCGAGTAGCTGGCATCTGGAGAGAATCCGAGTAGCCAGCATCTGGAGAGAATCCGAGTAGCTGGCATCTGGAGAGAATCCGAGTAGCCAGCATCTGGAGAGAATCCGAGTAGCCAGCATCTGGAGAGAATCCGAGTAGCCAGCATCTTGAGAGAATCCGAGTAGCCAGCATCTGGAGAGAATCCGAGTAGCTGGCATCTGGAGAGAATCCGAGTAGCTGGCATCTGGAGAGAATCCGAGTAGCTGGCATCTGGAGAGAATCCGAGTAGCTGGCATCTGGAGAGAATCCGAGTAGCCAGCATCTGGAGAGAATCCGAGTAGCTAGCATCTGGAGAGAATCCGAGTAGGCAGCATCTGGAGAGAATCCGAGTAGCCAGCATCTGGAGAGAATCCGAGTAGCCAGCATCTGGAGAGAATCCGAGTAGCCAGCATCTGGAGAGAATCCGAGTAGCCGGCATCTGGAGAGAATCCGAGTAGCTGGCATCTGGAGAGAATCCGAGTAGCCAGCATCTGGAGAGAATCCGAGTAGCCAGCATGAATTTGAGGACAAACGCAGAACAATAGAGAGCATGATTATAACCGAAGAACTATATATTAAACTGAATTTATCTTGTGGTCTACCTATCTTTTTTGTGTTCTCCATGGCACGGAGTGCTGATTTTGTGTTCTCCATGGCACGTAGTGCTGATTTTGTGGTCTCCATGGCATGGAGTGCTGATTTTGTGTTGTCCATGGCATGGAGTGCTGATTTTGTGTTCTCCATGGCATGGAGTGCTGATTTTGTATTGTCCATGGCACGGAGTGCTGATTTTGTATTGTCCATGGCATGGAGTGCTGATTTTGTGTTCTCCATGGCATGGAGTGCTGATTTTGTGTTCTCCATGGCACGGAGTGCTGATTTTGTGTTCTCCATGGCATGGAGTGCTGATTTTGTGTTCTCCATGGCATGGAGTGCTGATTTTGTGTTCTCCATGGCACGGAGTGCTGATTTTGTGTTCTCCATGGCACGGAGTGCTGATTTTGTGTTCTCCATGGCATGGAGTGCTGATTTTGTGTTCTCCATGGCACGGAGTGCTGATTTTGAGTCTGCGAAGATGGCTATGTCTTCGTGTGGAGTAATTCAATTCTCGAAGTTTACAATAATTGGATTCAGAACCTTCTCGACTGCTATTATCTCTGCTGCGTAGTTAGAGCAGGTATCTCTGCATAGGCCAAATATTTTGGGTTGTCTTCTGGGTCAGTGTTCTGGTATATTATCATGGCTCCATATCCAGCATTTGTGCCGATCCATATGTGTATACATGGATTATATCTGGTGGGTATGCGTGTATTGTTTCTAGGGCAATGGTTTTCAGTTAGTTATTAGTTAGTTGTTGGATTATAGTCGCTGAACTCCGGAAAAGTAAGTCCATAGGTGCTCAGATCTCTCCTTGAGTGTAGCCGCCATTACACGTTGACTGACGGTCCCAGTACGCAGTTGATTGACCATCATTCTTTCTCGCCCTCGAAACCGCTCCTTTCTAGCGACATCACATTTCAAACTAAGCTCCCTTATTCTAGTCATGGAACAAGAGTCACCATCACTTGTACAGTGATTTGTACATACGGTTTCCCGTAAGGCGTGAAAATGTCTGCCCAATCCATCGCTCTGTCAACATCTGTAATAGCCACGTGTGTCATGTGACGTATTCCTTCCAGAACGTTGTCTTCCCAATGAACTCTCTGAACCTCTCTCTGTCTTGGGCGATGTGGCTTGCATTATCTATCGATGTATTCATGTTATCTTTAATGTCGTCAGTCCATCGTCTTCTTGGTCTGCCCCTTCTCCTCTGCCCAGGTACTCTTCCCTCCATTATTTGTCTTTCTAAACAGTTATGTCTCTTTATATGACCAAACAGGCGTAGTTTTCTTTTTGTTATTGTGTTTAGTAACCAACACTCTGGAATATTCAGTGTGTTTATAATATCTGAGTCTCTGATTTTATCCTTCCATGATATTCTAAGTATCTTTCTGTAGCATTTCAGCTCGAAGGCGTTGATCTTCTTTGCCGCTGTTTTACTTAGAGTCCATGTTTCACAGCCATATGTTGCAACCGGAAAAATAAAAGTTCGTAACATTAGCACTTTCGTTTCTATTTTGTTATTTTTCCATATGTTTTTCAGTCGTGTTATTTTGCAATATGCCATTGCCAATCTCTTCCTTATTTCTGCCATGCAGTCTCCTGCACCGTTGATGTTTGCTCCTAAGTATTCAAATTTATCCACACATTCTATCTCGGTATTGTCTATTCTGATTTTTGGTTGTTGTGTTGTTATATCTGTTGACATGATTTTTGTTTTCTGCGTGTTTAAATACAAATTTTGTGCTTCGCTATATTTCTTTGTGTTCTTGATTAGTTGTTCCAATCCCTTTATATCGTTTGAAAGAAGTACTGTGTCGTCTGCGTAGCGTAGTTCCGGGATTAGGAATCCACCTATGTTTAAAGCGTGGTAGTCAGTGTTGTGTATGTCTTCTCTCACGTTCCTCATTATACTTTCAGCGTAGATGTTGAACAGGTATGGGGAGAGTATGCACCCTTGCCTTACTCCACTCTGTACCTCAAACCACTCTGAGAGATCGTCCTCTAACTTCACTGCAGCCTTATGATCTTGGTAAAGTTCCTCTATTAGATGAATCAGATGTCTTGGGAAACCCATGCTGTTCATTATCTCCCATAGTTGCTGGTGTTGGACGCAGTCGAACGCTTTTGAGTAATCTATGAAACACATGTGCAGGTCAGTTGAAAATTCCCTACACTTTTCTATGATCAATCTCATATTGAGAATGTGATCTCTTGTTCCTCTGCCCGATCTGAAACCAGCCTGTGTTTCGTTTATCTCCATCTCTAATTTCTGTTTGATTCTTTGCATTATGATGTTTAGCATTATTTTACTTGCTTGACTTATAAGTGCTATAGTTCGGTAGTTAGAGCAAATCTGAAGGTCGCCTTTTTTTGGGAGGGGTATATATAATGATTTTTTCCATTCATCCGGCCATGTACCGTTTTCCCATATTTTGCAGCAGAGTTTGTGGTAAATCTTGATTCCGGTCTCGCCGCCTGCGTGTATCGTTTCAGTTGTTAAGCCATCATTGCCTGGGGCTTTACCTTTCTTTAAACTTTCTATTGCGTATCTTACTTCTTCCTTTGTGGGTTCTGGCTCCTTTTCATATTCGTTTATTGTTATGTTTTTGGTTTTTCTTGGGTCATTATACATCTCACTGCAGTATTCCTTCCATCTATGTAAGATATGCTTCCCTTCTGTTAGTATGTTTCCTTGTTTATCTTTCAGCACTTTTAATAATGGTTGAGGTTTGCTGTCTCTTAGGTGTCGTACATTTTCGAACATCGTTTTACTGTTACCTTGGCTTTTCTGCCCTTCTATTTCCAGGCATATTTTGTTTATGTAGTTTTGCTTGTCTTGTCTAATTCTTCTTTGTATATCTCTTGACAGGATTCTATAATTTGTTCTGTTTTTACAACTATTTTTGATGTTTCTTCTTTCTTGGATAATGCTCATAGTTTCTTCTGATATATACTCTTTCTTCTTCCTGCTCTTTTTGTGTAGCATGTTTTTTGCACAGTCATTGAAAATGTCACTTAATTTGTTTTCAAGTTCATTTGGAGAGCATTCTTCTTGTATTTCTAGTAATGTTTCGAATTTGTTTTGAATTTCGATGTTGTATTCTTTCGGTATTGACGTCATATCGTATCTGGTAATCATTGAAATTTTTGTTGTCTTTTTTATCTTTATCTTGAACTTTGCGATGTGTAACTCATGATCAGTGTTGCAGTCTGCGCCTGGTAGTGTCTTGCATTGTAGAATGTTTGTTTTCCATCTTTGATCTATTAATATGTAATCTATTTGGTTTTTGGTCTTTCCGTCTGGCGACGTCCAGGTGTATAGTCTTCTATGGTGTTGTCTGAAAAATGTATTCATTACAGCTAGGCTGTTCTCAAGCCACGTGTACGGTCAAACTATTTGCTATCTCATTACCCCGGACTCCCGCATATTCTGGCATAAAATAAAAGTCACTTTATACACACAGGAATTCTTCACCGCATACAGCCGCTGTTCCCGACTGTATCCCGCCTGAACTTTCACAATCATGTTCATCAAGTCACTGAGTATACAGGCATGTGTCGCAGTCTGTGAGCACACCCATGCCAAAATCTCTATTATCGTGCTGCTTGTCGTCTGAGCAAACGCATCACATTCCTCTCTGATGGTCTTCCCCCACCATCGTGAAGGCCCAGGCACTCCTAATCTGTGTCTCAACCGACCCATCTGTATGGTTTTCGGGAATGGGATTACAGTGTTCTTATCTGCCGAGGTGTCTGAGAGGGCGGTCCTTATGGTAGAAGTTATTTCTTGTCTACAGGCTGGTTCGATGTCTATCTTTTCCTTTTGTTCGCTGTTTGTTGGCAGATAGTGTTTTTTTTGGTTTTTTTGTTTTGTTTGTTTCTCTTGTGTTATAGAGGAACAATTTCTTGTGTGTTCTGTGTTTTTCCGCCATTTTCCTATCATTTTTCTGTTTTCTTCTGGTATGTCAATTCTCATGTATCTTTCAAAGCTCTCTACTCGTTCTATTCTGAGGTGTAATGGTTCTATGTTTGTGTTGATCTCACATGCCGCAGTTGGGGTGGTTTTCCTGGCACCGCATATAAATCTTAGTGTGTTATTTTGGACTTTGTTCAATCACTGTAGGCGGCTTTTGTTTGTTATTGCCTGTACAGGAAGTGTGTAGTCAAATGCTGATCAGATGTATCCAATATATAACTGTCAAGAGCATGTAAATCCGCTCCCCATGAGCATGTAAATCCGCTCCCCAAGAGCATGTGAATCAGCTCCCCATGAGCATGTAAATCGGCTCCCCATGAGCATGAGGCGAGGTGCTTTATGGGCTTTATCCTTGTGGTTGTTTTCTTAATCAGCTTTTCTATGTGGTGCTCCATTGTGCACCTCTGATCAATTTCTACTCTGAGGTATCTTGGGAATTTTTAATATGCTATTTTTATTTCACCGATTTTGATTTCCATGTCTTCCCCTTTTGTTTTGGTTTTTAAGCTGTAATCTATTTTTCTCTGTTCATCCCGAGCTTCCACAGGTCGATTATTACATAGAGTTTGTAGTCAGATGGGTGTTGATGTTAGTAATAATGGTTTTGAAGTATATTCCTTTTGTCCAGATAACAAGAACATCTGCAAATAGTTCTTTTTGACAGGTAATGACATCAACATAGTTGCAACTTCAACAAATAGACTAGCTATTCACCTCATACGGCGCAGTAGTCAACCTGCAATGGATGTCTGGTCATGCCACATTCCATGGAAACGAAACAGCTGATGAAGTATCTAAGAGAGATGCTGATGCACCTCAGTTCTCCCCATAACTCTCCCCTCAGTTCTCCCCATAACTCTCCCCAAAACTCTCCCCTCAGTTCTCCCCATAACTCTCCCCTCAGTTCTCCCCATAACTCTCCCTACAAACATGCAAACAAATCCTAAGAAACAACTAGTCAGAAACCTTTAATAAACACCCGAACAGAATAAATTAATGACAAGAACCAAATTGCAAACACTGTAACGCACAAGATGAGACGGTTGAACACCTACTAATACAGTGCCCCACAAATAAACATTTGACAAGGACTGCTTCCGCATCTTCCAACTATGCACGGCACACTCTACACAACTGCACAACAGCTGAGGAAAACCTTAGCATTCGCCAGAAGGGCTATGGACTGTCAAGAGCTGCCTGCTCACAGCGAAAAACATTGAATCATCATTAGAATCTATCTATCTATCTATCTATCTATCCATCTATCTATCTATCCATCCATCCATCCATCCATCCATCCATCCATCCATCCATCCATCCATCCATCCACCCATCCATCCATCCATCCATCCATCCATCCATCCATCCATCCATCCATCCATCCATCCATCCATCTATCTATCTATCTATCTATCTATCTATCTATCTATCTATCTATCTATCTATCTATCTATCTATCTATCTATCTATCTATCTATCTATCTATCTATCTATCTATCTATCTATCTTTCTATCTATCCATCCATCCATCCATCCATCTATCTATCTATCTATCTATCTATCTATCTATCTATCTATCTATCTATCCATCCATCTATCTATCTATATATCTATATCTATCTATCTATCTATCTAATATATATATATATATAGGAAGATATAACTAGTCTAGTAAATATAAATTGACACTTCGACATTAGAACTATCTATGTATAGCCAGGAACGTGGTCGCTTATCATCATCATCAAGTGCCGTCTTCGCAATGAAAGTTGACTGCAACAGACCTCCAACATCACCTGTCTTTAGTTTTGGTGGTCCGCTCTACTAGACTGTAACCTGTCCATCTTATGATTTTACTCTCCCACTTGTATCTCTGCCTACCTCTTGCTCGCCTCCCTTTGACTTTACCCTCAGTAAGGTCTTCAATAAGGTGTCATGTCTTTTAATGTGTCCAATATATTTTATTTGCCTGATCTTTATTTCTCTTAGTAGTTCTTTCTTCATATTAAGTGTCTTTAGCACCTCATTATTTGATTTCTTCTCTTTCCATGATGTTCTCCCTATTCTTCTATATACCCACATCTCAAAGGCATCAATTTTGTCTTCTAATTGTCTATTTAGTGTCCATGTTTCTGAGCCATACATTAATATAGAATAGATGTAGCATTTTACAATTCTCATTTTTAACTTGTTTGTAATTTGTTTAGATTTAAATATTTTTCTCATGTCATTGAAGATACTTTTTGACATTCCTATTCTCCTTTTAACTTCTGTTTCACATCTGCCATCATTTGTGACTATGTGTCCAAGATATTGATAATGTTTTACTTGTTGCAGTGTCTCTCCATGTATGTTTATGTTTAGTTCTTGTTCTGTGTCTTTGTTGATTATCATGTGTTTTTTTAATACGTATATCCAGTCCATATTCATTACTTGATTTATTGACTTGATCTATTAGTCTTTGTAGTTCATGTTCACTTTCTGCTAAAAAAACAGTGTCATCTGCATATCTAAGGTTGTTTATTATTTTCCCATTGATCTTGAGTCCTGGCATTTCTTCTATATTTTAAAAGATATTCTCTGTGTAGATATTAAATAGGCTTGGTGATAAAATGCAGAATTGTCTTACCCCTCATCTTATTTCTATGTATGGAGAGTAGCTGTTTTCACACCTTATTGATGCAGCTTATTCCCAATATATATTTATAATCAGTCTGATGTCTTTTGCATCTATGTCTATTTCTTCAAGACATTTGATTAAACTTGGTAACCAGAACTATATTTTAAATATGGACAGTAATTGTCTGGCGTTGTGGCAGCGAGGTGAAGAGCACGTCTATGACGGTCAATTTACCAGGTTCATATCTAGCCGCACAATACTGGAAGGATGGTTACGCGCTGAATATTAGAAGCTACCATATTTTTCAGTTTTAACTATTTCAAAGACGGTCAGGATGACTGCAGCTAAAAGTGAACTAAGTTCCTTGACTGTCTAGTACCTTGACTGTCCAACACTTTGACTTTCGTTCCTTGACTATCCAGTACCTTGACTGTCCAACACTTTGACTTTCGTTCCTTGACTATCCAGTACCTTGACTGTCCAACACTTTTACTGTCGTTCCTTGACTGTCCAGTGCTATGACTGTCCAGTACCTTTATTGTCCATCACCTTGACTAACTGTCCAGTGCACTCGATACCCTTTAGCTACACATTCCAACGAGACAGCACGAAATACAAGACGTATATCGGTAAGCATATACACGTGAAAACAAACATTTGAGAAACTCAGTCGTTATAGGATATGTATGTATTGTGCAATATCTGTAAGCAACATGATGATATTGGAATTAAAGAAAATAGACAGATACACTGATTCTATCAGACTCCCAGAATATGCTGCGCAAGATAGGAAAGTTGATGATTATAAAGGAGTGGACTACTCTTCGCAACAACGCCCACATTATTACATAGATCTGCTGTATTGGTCATGCGGGAGCCGACAAAACAGCGAAAGAGCTGACAAATTGATGGGTAGAACTAAAACAGGTGGCAAAGTGATGAAATCAGACCTGGTTAAATTCTTAAAAGCAGTCAAGGATACGCTACAAAATGATGAAAAAAAATACAATGCACATGTTCAGAGAATGATAGAAATGAAAGATACCAGGGTGTAGGGGAGAACGTGTGTCTCTGCTGGAATTACCACAACAACCCACAACCAACAACTGACTGGGACATTGAGCGTTTATACTTTTACATATCTGACTGAATGTCAAACAGGGTATTTATGGGATTGTACCTTGTGCAGTGATGGAGTTTTCTAATCAAGAATCAATTTCAGATATCATAAAGTTACAGCCTAAAAACATCAGAATAATAATTAAAAAAACAAGCAGGAGAATATCAACTTCCATAAATGAAAGGTTGTTTTGAATATTTGATGTGGGAATTATATGATTGGACAATCTACAAGACATGAACTCGGTACGTGAGAGTGTGGCTTGAGCAACTGCACGTGCCATGGCTAGCAGCTAGATTATATTTTAAGTAAGTAAGGCCTTATGTACTCCGGGTAGATCCATAGGTACTGAGTTTCTTTTAATACATTATATTCCAAAGTCTAAACATCTAACACAGACCTAAGTAGACATTCAACATAGACCCAAGTAGACATTCAATATAGACCCAAGTAGACATCCAATATAGACCCAAGTAGACATTCAACATAAACCGAAGTAGACATTCAACATAGACCCTAGTAGACATCCAACATAGACCAAAGTAGACATTCAACATAGACCCTAGTAGACATTCAACATAGACCCAAGTAGACATTCAACATAGACCCTAGTAGACATCCAACATAGACCCAAGTAGATATTCAACATAGACCCAAGTAGACATCCAACATAGACCAAAGTAGACATTCAACATAGACCCTAGTAGACATTCAACATAGACCCAAGTAGACATCCAACATAGACCCTAGTAGACATTCAACATAGACCCTAGTATACATTCAACATAGACCCAAGTAGACATTCAACATAGACCCTAGTAGACATCCAACATAGACCCAAGTAGATATTCAACATAGACCCAAGTAGATATCCAACATAGACCCAAGTAGACATTCAACATAGACCCTAGTAGACATCCAACATAGACCCAAGTAGATATTCAACATAGACCCAAGTAGACATCCAACATAGACCAAAGTAGACATCCAACATAGACCAAAGTAGACATTCAACATAGACCCTAGTAGACATTCAACATAGACCCAAGTAGACATCCAACATAGACCCTAGTAGACATTCAACATAGACCCTAGTAGACATTCAACATAGACCCAAGTAGACATTCAACATAGACCCTAGTAGACATCCAACATAGACCCTAGTAGACATTCAACATAGACCCAAGTAGACATCCAACATAGACCCTAGTAGACATCCAACATAGACCCTAGTAGACATTCAACATAGACCCTAGTAGATATTCAACATAGACCCAAGTAGACATCCAACATAGACCCTAGTAGACATTCAACATAGACCCAAGTAGATATCAAACATAGACCGAAGTAGACATTCAACATAGACCCTAGTAGACATCCAACATAGACCCTAGTAGACATTCAACATAGACCCTAGTAGATATTCAACATAGACCCAAGTAGACATCCAACATAGACCCTAGTAGACATTCAACATAGACCCAAGTAGATATCAAACATAGACCGAAGTAGACATCCAACATAGACCGAAGTAGACATTCAACATAGACCGAAGTAGACATCCAACATAGACCGAAGTAGACATTCAACATAGACCCAAGTAGACATTCAACATAGACCGAAGTAGACATTCAACATAGACCGAAGTAGACATCCAACATAGACCCTAGTAGACATTCAACATAGACCCTAGTAGACATCCAACATAGACCCTAGTAGACATTCAACATAGACCCAAGTAGACATCCAACATAGACCCTAGTAGACATCCAACATAGACCCTAGTAGACATTCAACATAGACCCTAGTAGATATTCAACATAGACCCAAGTAGACATCCAACATAGACCCTAGTAGACATTCAACATAGACCCAAGTAGATATCAAACATAGACCGAAGTAGACATTCAACATAGACCCTAGTAGACATCCAACATAGACCCTAGTAGACATTCAACATAGACCCTAGTAGATATTCAACATAGACCCAAGTAGACATCCAACATAGACCCTAGTAGACATTCAACATAGACCCAAGTAGATATCAAACATAGACCGAAGTAGACATCCAACATAGACCGAAGTAGACATCCAACATAGACCGAAGTAGACATTCAACATAGACCCAAGTAGACATTCAACATAGACCGAAGTAGACATCCAACATAGACCCAAGTAGACATTCAATGATGATGGGTTTACCACTTCTACTGTAAACCGGGATACTGCTTATATTATTCTCATGACTACATGCTACTGGGCGGAGTGTAAGACCCAATGGAGAGGAAGAAGAATAGAACAAAAACATCAAGAGACAGAGGAATAGAAATGAAATATCAAAAGAGACGAGAAGAATGCTATTCAAAACATCAAGAGAAACAAGAAGAGTATCTTCAGGATAAGAAATATAGAAACGAGCGCATTATGGATACATTTTGAGGCGGAGACATCACAACGAATAGTTATTTCCTATCCAGCGTAATAATATTGATCTTTCAATGTTATGTAGTCCAAGCTAGGCCGCGTGATTGTCACCTTATCCTGGAAGAGGAGGGATATGACAGTCACAGGCGTCTCCACCAAGCTGCATTGAGCACAAGGTAACGCAGATATTTTCTGTTGTTGTGTAGGAGAATATGTTGACAGGAACAGCATGGCCTGAGAAATTCGTAGTTGGCTCATCGGTAACAGCCGTCATTGAGACATTTAGAGGCGGCCCATCAATGGTGGTCAAGACACTCTGAAGCGGCTCCTCAGTGGTAGTCAATATTGATACATTCAGAAGCGACTCGTCGGTGGTAATCAGCATTGAGACATTCAGTGATGGCCCATCATTGGTAGTCAACAATGGGACATTCAGTGACGGCCCATCATTGGTAGTTAACATTGAGGCATTCAATGGTGACTCATACGCAGTAGCAAAGATTGAGGCATTTAGATTCGATACATCAGTGGTAGTTAATATCGACACATTCAGAGGTGGTCCATCGGTTGCAACAAACATTGAATCATTCATAGGCGGCCCATCAGTAACAATTAACATTGAGGCATTCTTTGGTAGTACATCTATAGCAGTAAATTTTGACACGTTCATGGGCGGATCACTAGTAGAAGTCGGCTTTGACACATTCAGGGTTGGATTATCTGTAACAGCCAATGGTACTCCTATGGAAACAAAGTAAAATGAGTTTTAAATCTTCTTCTTGTTTGCAGTTTAACGTGTCTACACAGCAGGTCTGATTTTCTTAATAAATGTTGCTGTATCGATGCGGTTATGTATCTTCTGTGGATGTCTATATCTGTGGGGCAGTGACACTTTTTTAACTAGTTTGTGTAATGCAGAATATGTTCCACGGTCTTAGATGTGGATATACGAAAAAAAAACACGTTTTTGATTGGTTTCTGATTCAACGGTGCCCATGTCACATTGGAATTGAATCTGCTTTTAAAACACAACACTCCAGTTGGTTAAGAACTCACGAGGTCTTGATACCAAGGCGAACAATTAACACAAGAAAGTGATTAGTGATTATCTGAACAGACGGAAATACAATCTCGACATAGGAGTTCCATCTCTTAAAGCAGAAGTCGGATGGTATGTATTTTGATAGTTGCCGTATCGAGTTGATTTTATATTTTCCTAATCCTAACCCGGAAATCGTCCATTTATACTTTCTCCTAGAGCAATTTTAACCTGCAGTCCCAAACTCCATGGTGTCCTCATTATTCATGGGAGATCCCTTGGCTAAGGGATGTGATCTCAAACATTACGGCATATGAATAGGTCTTATTTTGATACAGGCCTATTTTCAGAAAATACAATAATATTTCCCGCAACATTTTCTTGTGCGAAAAATTTGTGTAGTCTGGAAATAATGGCTAACAAATAGTACAACCACTTTCAAATGTCTAAGAACTACTACAACGACTTCCAAATGTCTAAGAACTAGCACATCGACTTCCGAATGTCTAGGAACTAGCACAACGATTTCGAATGTCTAGGAACTAACACAACGATTTCAGAATGTCTAGGAACTAGTACATTGACTTCCGACTGTCTAGGAACTAGTACAACGACTTCCAAATATCTAAGAACTAGCACAACCTCTTTCAAATATCTAAGAACTAGCACAACCTCTTTCAAATGTCTAAGAACTAGCACAACGACTTCCATATGTCTAAGAATTTGCACAACGACTTCCAAATCTCTAAGAACTAGCACAACAACTTCCAAATGTCTAAGAACTAACACAACCACTTTCAAATGTCTAAGAACTAGCACAATGACTTCCGAATGTCTAGAAACTAGCACAACGACTTTGGAATATCTAAGAATTAGCACAACAACTTCCAAATGTCTATAAAATGGCACAACAACTTCCAAATGTCTAAGAACTAGCACAACCCATTTCAAATGTCTAAGAACTAGCACAACGATTTTCAAAATTTCTAGGAACTAGCACAACAACTGCCGATGTCTAAGAACTAGCACAACAACTTCCAAATGTCTAAGAACTAGCACAACAACTTCCAAATGTCTAAGAACTAGCACAACAACTTCCAAATGTCTAAGAACTAGCACAACAACTTCCAAATGTCTAAGAACTAGCACAACAACTTCCAAATGTCTAAGAACTAGCACAACAACTTCCAAATGTCTAAGAACTAGCACAACAACTTCCAAATGTCTAAGAACTAGCACATCCACTTTCAAATGTCTAAGAACTAGCACATCCACTTTCAAATGTCTAAGAACTAGCACAACGACTTCCGAATGTCCAAGAACTAGCACAACGACTTCTGAATGTCTAAGAACTAGCACAACAACATCCAAATGTCTAAGAACTAGCACAACAACTTCCAAATGTCTAAGAACTAGCACAACGACTTCCGAATGTTCAAGAACTAGCACAACGACTTCCATATGTCTAAGAACTAGCACAACGACTTCCGAATGTCCAAGAACTAGCACAACGACTTCCAAATCTCTAAGAACTAGCAGAACAACTTCCAAATGTCTAAGAACTAACACAACCACTTTCAAATGTCTAAGAACTAGTAAAACGACTTCCAAATGTCCAAGAACTAGCACAGCCACTTTCAAATGTCTAAGAACTAGCACATCGACTTTCGAATGTCTAGGAACTAACACAACGATTTCAGAATTTCTAGGAACTAGTACATTGACTTCCGACTGTCTAGGAACTAGTACAACGAATTCAAAATATCTAAGAACTAGCACAACCTCTTTCAAATGTCTAAGAACTAGCACAACGACTTCCATATGTCTAAGAACTAGCACAACGACTTCCGAATGTCCAATAACTTGCACAACGACTTATAAATCTCTAAGAACTAGCACAACAACTTCCACATGTCTAAGAACCAACACAACCACTTTCAAATGTCTAAGAACTACTACAACGACTTCCAAATGTCTAAGAACTAGCACATCGACTTCCGAATGTCTAGGAACTAGCACAACGATTTCGAATGTCTAGGAACTAACACAACGATTTCAGAATGTCTAGGAACTAGTACATTGACTTCCGACTGTCTAGGAACTAGTACAACGACTTCCAAATATCTAAGAACTAGCACAACCTCTTTCAAATATCTAAGAACTAGCACAACCTCTTTCAAATGTCTAAGAACTAGCACAACGACTTCCATATGTCTAAGAATTTGCACAACGACTTCCAAATCTCTAAGAACTAGCACAACAACTTCCAAATGTCTAAGAACTAACACAACCACTTTCAAATGTCTAAGAACTAGCACAATGACTTCCGAATGTCTAGAAACTAGCACAACGACTTTGGAATATCTAAGAATTAGCACAACAACTTCCAAATGTCTAAGAACTAGCACAACCCATTTCAAATGTCTAAGAACTAGCACAACGATTTTCAAAATTTCTAGGAACTAGCACAACAACTGCCGATGTCTAAGAACTAGCACAACAACTTCCAAATGTCTAAGAACTAGCACAACAACTTCCAAATGTCTAAGAACTAGCACAACAACTTCCAAATGTCTAAGAACTAGCACAACAACTTCCAAATGTCTAAGAACTAGCACAACAACTTCCAAATGTCTAAGAACTAGCACAACAACTTCCAAATGTCTAAGAACTAGCACAACAACTTCCAAATGTCTAAGAACTAGCACATCCACTTTCAAATGTCTAAGAACTAGCACATCCACTTTCAAATGTTTAAGAACTAGCACAACGACTTCCGAATGTCCAAGAACTAGCACAACGACTTCTGAATGTCTAAGAACTAGCACAACAACTTCCAAATGTCTAAGAACTAGCACAACAACTTCCAAATGTCTAAGAACTAGCACAACGACTTCCGAATGTTCAAGAACTAGCACAACGTCTTCCATATGTCTAAGAACTAGCACAACGACTTCCGAATGTCCAAGAACTAGCACAATGACTTCCAAATCTCTAAGAACTAGCACAACAACTTCCAAATGTCTAAGAACTAACACAACCACTTTCAAATGTCTAAGAACTAGTACAACGACTTCCAAATGTCCAAGAACTAGCACAGCCACTTTCAAATGTCTAAGAACTAGCACATCGACTTTCGAATGTCTAGGAACTAACACAACGATTTCAGAATTTCTAGGAACTAGTACATTGACTTCCGACTGTCTAGGAACTAGTACAACGAATTCAAAATATCTAAGAACTAGCACAACCTCTTTCAAATGTCTAAGAACTAGCACAACGACTTCCATATGTCTAAGAACTAGCACAACGACTTCCGAATGTCCAATAACTTGCACAACGACTTATAAATCTCTAAGAACTAGCACAACAACTTCCACATGTCTAAGAACTAACACAACCACTTTCAAATGTCTAAGAACTAGCACAACGACTTCCAAATGTCTAAGAACTAGCACAATGACTTCCGAATGTCTAGAAACTAGCACAACGACTATCGAATATCTAAAAATTAGCACAACCACTTCCAAATGTCTAAAAAATGGCACAACAACTTCCAAATGTCTAAGAACTAGCACAACCCCTTTGAAATGTCTAAGAACTAGCACAACTATTTTCAAAATTTCTAAGAACTAGCACAACAACTTCCAAATGTCTAAGAACTAGCACATCCACTTTCAAATAACTAAGAACTAGCACAACGACTTCCGAATGTACAAGAACTAGCACAACGATTTCCGAATGTCTAAGAACTAGCACAACGACTTTCAAATGTCTAAGAACTAGCACAACGACTTTCAAATGTCTAAGAACTAGCACAACAACTTCCGAATGTCTAAGAACTAGCACAACGACTTTCAAATGTCTAAGAACTAGCACAACGACTTCTGAATGTCTAAGAACTAGCACAACAACTTCCAAATGTCTAAGAAAAGGCACACATTCCTAATAAGACAGCAAGTCCCAGCTAAAAATGATTTAAAATAGCAAAGAAAGATAGCAATAAAATTTGTGTGCGCCAATCGTGAGGATAAGTAGCGTTTCTTAGGAAGGTAGCACAAGATATGATCACTCCCTGTTCTTTATTTTGTATCCATTCAGACCCGTAGAAAAAGGGGGTGGTTTGAGGTGTTCAACCTCCCTTCCTCTTAGCAAATTTTAAATTAAATTTTAGTACCAAGTAAATCCGACCATTTGATCGATAAAAACCCCTCCTCTGTGATTGTTCACAAAAAAGTCCTCAATTTCCTATTTAAAAAGTAAAATTTGCATACGAATACGGACATACGGACATTTCTAACTTAAAAAAACATTTATTTTAGGCAGCACCCCCACACCCCCCTCCCTTTTTTAACAACGATATCTACGGTAAACTAAAGTACATATCATCAACTTAATATCTCTCTGTCTATGTGGCATGTCCTTTACACAACATTGCTCTCACTGCCACTCTGTCAGCCTCTCAGTTATCCACACACTACCCAGATTCTTCCAGTGTCATGTTCAGAAGATCTTCCATATCATGTGTACATCGTTGTCTTGAAGGGCCTCTTTCCTGGGCATCAAATTAATATGTAAATTAAAGCGCGAATCATCAATTTAATGTGTAAATTATGTCCATATCAATTCCATTTAATGCCCCCATGTTTCTTTAGTGTGTAAATTAAAGTCTATATCGTCATTTTAAATTGTAAATTAAAGCCCATATCATCACTTTACTGTGCAAATTAAAGCCCATATCATCACTTTACTGTGCAAATTAAAGCCCATATCATCACTTTAATATGTAAATTAAAGCCCATATCATCACTTTAATGTGTAAATTAAAGCCCGTATCATCAATTTAATGTGTAACTTAAAGTCCATATATTCAATTTAATATGTAAATTAAAGCCCGTATCAACAATTTAATGTGTAAATTAAACCCCATATAGTCAAATCTTGCTTGGTCAATCATGGCCCTATTTTATTTCTCTACAATAACCATTTAATTACTACCATTCTCATGATAGAAAAACGATTATAAATAATTTGTACTTTGTGTAAATGGTAATGACCTTTTCTACCCAAATATCAAGGTAGAAATCAAAAGACAGAAAATATCTACAATGTTTATACCAACACTCTTCTACTAATATCAAACATGGTCTTTAACAGTCTCACAGCAAATTTTAATCGTTTCATGTGAAATGAAATGTATAAGAAAGGCGGAAATTGTTACTAAACTAGATAATATCATCATCATCAGGTGCCATGCCGGGTGGCGTAGGCGGTCATGGCTCTCCACAGATCTCTGTCCACAGTATTATGTATCAAAGTCGTTGTTGTTTCTTTGCCGTGCCAGGTTGTCAAACTGTCTAATATTTTCTCACGTTGTCGCCCTCTGTTTCTGGTGCCTTCAATCGTGCCTGTTGTGATTATGTTCTCTAAACGTGCCTGTCTCATGAAGTGGCCAAAAAAAGAAGATTGCCTTTTTCTTATATTCTTGATTAAGGTCCGTTTCGCATTTAACTCTTTTAACACCTCTAAATTAGTTTTTCTGGCAGTCCATGGTATTCTCAGCATTCTTCTGTAGAACCACATCTCTGTTGCCTCCAATCTCCCACTTTCAAGTTTGTTTATTGTCCAAGACTCGCACCCATATGTTAGTATAGGGGTTATATAGCACTGCAGAACTCTCTTTCTCACCTCTAATGACAAGGTTATATTACACAGTATATTTTTCATTTTTTGAATGTTGTTTTTGCCTGTCCTATTAATATAGGAAATGAAAAAGGAAAATAAAAGATACGAGTATAATATCATTAACTGAACACATAGAAAGAAACTAAAATGATTCGGTCACCTTATGAGAATGATCCCAACCCAAATACGAATAAGAGCATATGACAAAATAATAGTCGTATATAGAGTCATAGATAGACCAAGAAAACAGCAGATAGAAAACATCAAGATAACATTGAACAAACTTGGACTTATCACAATCAAAGAGACAGATCTGACTGTGAAACGACAACTGCGGTTCCCAGCCTATGCTAAACGGTAACGGTGGATACTATCAACCATCATTCACCTGGGACAATACAATAGACAACTGAGGATCCCACCCCAATGCACATGGCAAGTGTGGATACTATCAACCATCATTCACCTGGGACAATACAATAGACAACTGAGGATCCCACCCCAATGCACATGGCAAGTGTGGATACTATCAACCATCATTCAACTGGGCAAAGACAATAGCCATTAGGTATAGAAGATTGTTTAAAAAACTTGATAAAATATCACTGGACTTAGTCGACAATTACTTCAGTTGTTCTAATTTCATATTCAGCCCTATTTTCACAATACTAGCACTCAACACACTTACTTGCTTCTAGGTTTAAGCATAATAGCAGTGTTCTTTCATCAGATTTTTCATAGGAAATATTCGAACACGGAGACGGCAAGCTGTCAGTAGATGACGCTATCATTGTCAAATGGCAAACCAAAATGATCATGTGATAGTGATGAGAGTGCATTCTGCAATATCAATTATATATTGGTTGGAAAGACAATAGTGTACAGCGGAGAACAAGAACATAAAAGATATAATTATGCAACAACAATAATTATAATCAGATGAATGGTAAACAAAATAAACTTGTAAAATATTCAGTGGTAACACACGACACTAATTGCTCACTACAATTAAGTCAGGTGTAATACGAAACACATCATGTGTGTGTAATGATGATAACGATGGTTAAATAATTGCTTTTGCTGTGTGCAGGTAACTCTTAACCATCCTTAGTCATTCTGACAAAAGCATATTTCTTCCTCATTTGAGTTACCGAGGTGATAATCAAACGCATACGGTTTGATATCGTAAAGGGGTGGCTGTTCTAAGGAGGGTTTATGGATGCATGTTCAGCCCCCTGGAGGGGGGCATTCTAGGGTGCGTGTATCCCCGGATTATAATTATCACGTCCTGCACGGAGCACAGCACATTCCAGTGTGCCAGTATCACATGACCATAGCATTTGTACTCGAAAGCCTGTAATCGTCTCTCCATGTCCGCAGTGAATCTCCAACTCTCCCAACCATACAGCACAACAGAAAGCACCAACGACTTATACAGTTTAACTTTCACTCCAACACTGATGTTGCTTTACCAAATCACCGTTAGCCTTGACATAGACGCTAAATCCATCTACAGCCTTATTTTACCTTCTACTTTGCATTTTTCATCGCGGCATATGCTGGATCCGAGGTATTTGAAGATATTCACCTCCTCAAGCTTATGTCCATTCATCATGATATTTGTCTGTTTTTCTCTGTCTCTGCTATTAACAAAGATTTTGCTCTTTTCTGTGTTGATTTCCATTCCGTACTTGCTAGTAACTTTTTCCTACTTTGTTGTTAACTCTTATAACTCTCGTTCTGACTCAGCTATAAGATCAATATCATCAGCGAAACGCAAGTTGCAAATAGTGCGACCTCCGATCGATATAGACGTGTTGTAGTCATGTAGTATCTCCCTTATGATGTGCTCTATGTATATGTTGAAAAGTACTGGAGACATTATGCATCCTTGCCGAACTCCCACATTTGTTTTAAAGAAATCTCCAATTGTGTTGTTTGATAAGACATCACTATTTGCATTTTTGTAAAGTGATTCAACAATGTCTATGACTGTGTTGTAAAAATTAAATTGTCTCAGTATGTGCCACAGACCATCATGCCAAACACTGTCACAGGCCTTTGTAAAGTCAATGAAATTGTGGTATAGATCACGTTGATATTGAATATATTTTTTAATTAATGGTCGGATGTTAAATATTTGTTCAACAGTGCTTCTGTTTGCTCTGAAGTGAGCATCACTTTACTGGGGTGTGTTATATGGCTAATGTTTCTGTAATCCATACACACTTTGAAATTTCTTTTTTTGGGAATTAGTATTGTTATTGACTGTGTCCAATCAGTTGGCCATTGTTTTGTGGTCCATATTTTCTGGCAGATTGTGGTTATAATATTTACCACATTAATTCCCCCGTACTTCCAGCGTAGGTAGTTGGTAGTAGTTAATGAGTTTGCCTCTCTGTTGGAGAAGCGTGCCCCTTTCAACCAGCAGACAACAAGGTCCAATTATGTTATTTCAGGACACACTAGCGGTATACTTGAGTCGATACATTTCATTGAAGATTCAAATTTAGATTCCTATTCACTAACTTTTCTTTTAAATATTTATTTCAATGACATCAGAAAATGCAAGCATGAAATATAAATCAAAAATTAATTTAATATAATAACAATATTGAAGATACATATTTAGGTATTTACCTTCATACAGACCGTAAAGTCTCCAAGATACTGGCGTATGCACAAAGCTGTTTATTTGTAAACATTTACTCCCCTTTCATTTTACGGCAAACACTTACTTCCCCTTCATACTACAAAGCTATTGGGTTATCGCAATATCTCATCAATAAACAGCCGTGTTTGTTCATCGCAACAGTTTTTAATATTTATATTTTAGCGAGTCTTAAACGTTTTGTTGTCGAGGACCCAACTAATAATTTTTTTTTTGGAGACATAATGAGAAGATCCCAGCTGACAACAGTCTAAGAACCGCAATTCTAGTTGATTCTATAATTGAGATTAAACTATAACAAAATATAGTACACCGAATTAGTACACCTATGTTGACCTTCTAGGCTCCATGTTTTCAGTTTAATTGAACACAACCTTTCAGACTAAACGTTCATACGTGAATCCAGGAACTGAGGGAATTGGGAAAAATCTTGTGGAAAAGTAAAGTTGGCTTGTGGTTTACTGTTCTGGCTTATATTATCGACAGAGTCAGCCTTGTCAATCCCAATTTTTAATGTTCTGTCTTGTTATCGACATAATCAGGTTTTCCACTCCAAGTTGTTATTTCTTTTTTCTAAAAATTATACCTTATATTATCAGTCAGTCTTGTCACGGAATGAACCGCGCAAACAAGACCTGCAATTTTTGAGTGCTTCATAAACTACTCAAATATATTAAATACTCATATCAGTGGTTCTCAGCTTGGCGTGTAAAGATTGCCGAAAGGACTACTGCTGCGTAATAAGTACAGACGGTTGTGTTGAGAGGACTGGAAAGAAGAAAACCTAATGTCTAAATATGTCAGACTTAAAGACAATTTATAATAACTTTCTTGAGTCAAATTCGAAATAAACATGGCCGTAATCAGCTTTTTCAATGACGTTTTTGTAACAAATTGCGTGGGGGGGGGGGGGGATTTGGATTGGCCACATCGTGGCTAATTTCACAGTTTTACAAGTCTAAAAATCTTTCTCTCATTACCCCCAAGGACGGGGTTTAATCACTTGAAACTATATACATCTTCCTCTTATATCCGGGATGAAAATGACGAGGACATAATATATGAAAGGGGGTATATGTTATTTAGCAAGGAAATGAGATGAGAAGGGGAGTGGGGTGGGAGCTGGAAAACATTGTTGGAACAGAAAATATTTAATAATATCGAGACAGAACGACAAAGTGACAACGTGAGAAAATAGACAAAATGACAACGTGAGAAAATAGAGACCGAATGACAACGTGAGAAATTATTAGATAATTTGACATCGCCAAATGGGAAAGCGTCTACAACAATCTTGATACTAAATATTACAGTAGGGATTTCGAGAATTGTAGAGATATACGATCGAATGTTGGTGTCGTTGTTGTTTGTCCATCACATGATGATGATGATGATGATGATGACCATTGGTTACATCCCCTTTAGAAATTCAATTATAGTTATATCCCTTGACTATAAGTTCGTAAATGACGTATAAGCCATATTCTCGCCGCAAAGGAACTTGTACAATTCTGACATCGGATGATGACTAAAGATAGTTTTTGATGGTCAATTTAGAAGATTGACCACGTGACTACATTGTTGATGCCAGTTTTTTCTTTTCTGTACTATTGACATAATCAGGATTCCCACTCCAAGTTTTTTTTTCTTTTGTCTAAACATACCTAGCTTCTGTTATCAGTCAGTCTTGCCACAACATAAACCGCGCCAACAAGACCTGCAATTATTGAGTATTTGGTGGTTGGACAAGCCAAACTAGAATCTTCTTTGCTTCATTTTGATCCTTACAAAAGAATCCCTGGAGTTTTTTTTATTAATAATAGCAACTTACCCATGTTTTCTCTAACGCAACAATATGTATATACGCACTGTTTATATGTTTTATATGTATATACGCACTGTTTATATGTTTTATATGTATATACGCACTGTGTATATGTTTTATATGTATATACGCACTGTTTATATGTTTTATATGTATATACGCACTGTTTATATGTTTTATATGTATATACGCACTGTTTATATGTTTTATATGTATATACGCACTGTGTATATGTTTTATATGTATATACGCACTGTTTATATGTTTTATATGTATATACGCACTGTTTATATGTTTTATATGTATATACGCACTGTTTATATGTATATACGCACTGTTTATATGTTTTATATGTATATACGCACTGTTTATATGTTTTATATGTATATACGCACTGTTTATATGTTTTATATGTATATACGCACTGTTTATATGTTTTATATGTATATACGCACTGTTTATATGTATATACGCACTGTTTATATGTATATACGCACTGTTTATATGTATATACGCACTGTGTATATGTTTTATATGTATATACGCACTTTTTATATGTTTTATATGTATATACGCACTGTTTATATGTTTTATATGTATATACGCACTGTTTATATGTTTTATATGTATATACGCACTGTTTATATGTTTTATATGTATATACGCACTGTTTATATGTATATACGCACTGTGTATATGTTTTATATGTATATACGCCATGTGTATATGTTTTATATGTATATACGCACTGTTTATATGTTTTATATGTATATACGCACTGTTTATATGTTTTATATGTATATACGCACTGTTTATATGTATATACGCACTGTGTATATGTTTTATATGTATATACGCCATGTTTATATGTTTTATATGTATATACGCACTGTTTATATGTTTTATATGTATATACGCACTGTTTATATGTTTTATATGTATATACGCACTGTTTATATGTTTTATATGTATATACGCACTGTTTATATGTATATACGCAATGTTTATATGTTTTATATGTATATACGCACTGTTTATATGTATATACGCACTGTTTATATGTTTTATATGTATATACGTCCTATTTATATGTATAGGCGCACTTTTTATATGTTTTTACCACTACACGTCATGTGGAGTGTTTATGGAAATTATTTTGTTTTCTATAAGAGAAAACTATTGACTGATGGACAGAAGAAACGACTCAATGACTCTCTCAAATTATTCCTTAACAAGTTTCAAAACCGACGCCACATTCTGCAAGTATGTCGTTCAGAATTGTCCAGTGTTGCGCAGCAGCACGATCACATATGCGTACATCGCCGAAACACATCAAATCTCAGAGGTACGGAGACAAAGGACTGCTCGAAATGACAGAACAATAAACACACAGACACCCAATCCTTATCATTTGTAACCTAAATTTGGCAGTTGATTATATTCTAGAATTGGACTTTCCAGTCATCTCCACACACACCAGAGCGATGCAACAATACAAATCTAAAACTGTTGTTATCATCCACACACACCAGAGCGATGCAACAATACAAATCTAAAACTGTTGTTATCATCGACTGAATGGACAGCTATAAAGGTGGTTATGTCCGCATGCGAAAAGTCAGGGAATCTTACTATTGGTCTATTGGACCGACTTCTAAGTGGTGCAGCGTCCCAAACGTGTGTGATTTGGTCACGTGATGATGAACAATTCCATTTCCAAAATTATCATCTGGGGAATAGTTGAGGGTGGAAGACGATGAAGTCAAATGAAAGTATGGATTGATAACATTACAGATATCGTCAGGATTATTATTCTCCACACTTTAACAATGACATGAGAACAGGGAGAAACGGCGGCATTTTTCTGTTGATGTTCCCAGTTGCACCACTACGACACGGAACGGGTATGGGTGTGATGTTTGCAGAGTTGCAACACTACGACCCGGAACGGGTATGGGTGTGATGTTTGCAGAGTTGCAACACTACGACCCGGAACGGGTATGGGTGTGATGTTTGCAGAGTTGCAACACTACGACACGGAACGGGTATGGGTGTGATGTTTGCAGAGTTGCAACACTACGACACGGAACGGGTATGGGTGTGATGTTTGCAGAGTTGCAACACTACGACCCGGAACGGGTATGGGTGTGATGTTTGCAGAGTTGCAACACTACGACACGGAACGGGTATGGGTGTGATGTTTGCAGAGTTGCAACACTACGACACGGAACGGGTATGGGTGTGATGTTTGCAGAGTTGCAACACTACGACACGGAACGGGTATGGGTGTGATGTTTGCAGAGTTGCAACACTACGACACGGAACGGGTATGGGTGTGATGTTTGCAGAGTTGCAACACTACGACACGGAACGGGTATGGGTGTGATGTTAGCAGAGTTGCAACACTACGACACGGAACGGGTATGGGTGTGATGTTTGCAGAGTTGCAACACTACGACCCGGAACGGGTATGGGTGTGATGTTTGCAGAGTTGCAACACTACGACACGGAACGGGTATGGGTGTGATGTTTGCAGAGTTGCAACACTACGACACGGAACGGGTATGGGTGTGATGTTTGCAGAGTTGCAACACTACGACACGGAACGGGTATGGGTGTGATGTTTGCAGAGTTGCAACACTACGACCCGGAACGGGTATGGGTGTGATGTTTGCAGAGTTGCAACACTACGACACGGAACGGGTATGGGTGTGATGTTTGCAGAGTTGCAACACTACGACACGGAACGGGTATGGGTGTGATGTTTGCAGAGTTGCAACACTACGACACGGAACGGGTATGGGTGTGATGTTTGCAGAGTTGCAACACTACGACACGGAACGGGTATGGGTGTCATGATATTGTTGAGTTTACGATTGCTGTTTATTGTTAAGTAAAAGAAGTTCACCAACACGCAGTGTGTTTGCAATGTTGATGAAATTTTAAACAATATTGATTGAACTTTAAGCAATTTTGATGGACTTTAAGCAATTTTGATGGAAATTAAGCTCTCAGTAAATGATATGCCAATACAGTGAGGCCTTCCTCTCGCGGAAGTCCCCCAGCATTTCATCTGTACATCACCCAGGGACCAGTGTTGCAACAAATTAACAACATGTCTGGCGATGTATTGTAAACAATAATCTTACCAGAATCGAATGTTTCTTGCCACCAGAAATAGATTACATTTACAACCTCTTACAAGTGCTAATACTGCATGTACCAGGTGTTCTACTTGTAACCTCAGTGGTTCTCATGCTGCGTAAACTGGCATGTGTACTTAAACATCCATACTTAAACTTGTTTATTAATGGTGGCTGTTTTCATCGTTAAACAAGATTTTCTTCCTAAATAATACTCCTTCATTTCTTCAGCATTAATTCTCAAATCCCCGCTTGTATAATCTTGTAACGGGACCATGATCCTACTAGATTTCCAGCAGGATGTAGCTCATACAATGTAGATGCGTTGTATAGCTGTCGTTTTTCTCCATTGGCCCTACACATCCATATTCAGTTGCACTAAGTCATACAAAAAAACAGTCCCAATAAGTAAATACTTAAAGAAGTATACCATAAATTATAGTAACAATGACATTGCTTTGTAACCTGTTACTGTTGCTGTTAAAGATGTCAAGAGTGGCCTGTGCGTGCCATTTCGATACAGACGAACCACCAACGACCATGAGATACGACGACGATGTTTCAAAATTTGAAATTTTTTTAATTAAAATAAATAAAACATAAATTTTTAGTACTTGGAATTTGGGAAAAAAATTGTATTAACACCCCTACCCCCACCCTTTTCAAGGAAAAGGGCACCAATAATCTCACTGAAAAAAAAGGAATTGTCAAATAAATGAGCATATGATTATTTTTTAACCCCCTTATCCCTTCCTGACAACAGATCTACTGTTCTTCGAAGAATGTTAGGTCATGTTGATAGTTTAAAACTGACAGTCACACAAATGTTATGCATCAGTGAAGACGTGTGGGTTCAATGGTACTTTTTGTGGTGGTATAGTTTACTGCATGATAAATTACATGCATTGATGCTTCGAAAGAAAGAAACATCACTATCTCCATCGATCATAAACACCTTAAACATGTAAATGAGTTCACTAACTTAGGAAGCATTATATCGAGTGAAGAGAAAACCAGTAAAGAGATACAAAATAGATGCAATAAAACATACCAGATCCTAGGTCAGATGATGCATATTTTCTAAGAACAAAAATGTAAACATAGACACTAAAGTTGCATTATACAAGACTATTATTATTCCATCACTATGCTACCAGTGCCAAACCTGGACAATGACAGAACAAGACAAAAGAAAAATAGTGACAGCAGAAATGACATGCATACGGAGAATATTCGAAGTGTCATTAAGAGATAGAATTAGAAACGATAACATCAGACAGATAACAAAAACAATATCAGTATTGGAACACATCAAAAGACAACAGATCATATGGTTTTCACACGCTTCCAGACTACCAACTGATAGCATGCCACAAATGGCCATGACACATAGACATAGCGGCTATAAAGTCAGAGGCAGACTATGTAAAAGATGGATCACATAAATCAAAGAAGCACAGGAACAAGCTTACAAACAGCACACAAGAATGCTATCTCCAGAGAACTCTTCCACCCCTGACGCCGCAAGGCAAACAAGGGTCACAGTGTATAGATATATAGATAGATATTTTGCAGTGAATTTTTATATAAGTGAGTTTAGAGGCACTTTGTCTGGCTGTATAGGTTTCTGTTCTTCTTCTTTTTCTGCCATCAGTTTCATGTGCTCGGAAGTTTATTGAGAAAGGCTGCCTCCATGATTCAGTTGTCAGCAGGGGTTCCAACAGTTGCCCGAAGTTTTACTTCCAAAACTGAACTATATTCTGGTGTCAGGTTTTAGTCCTGAAGCCAAAAATAGACCTGTCTGCAGAAAGCGCTCAAGAGACTTGGGACCCTTTTTACCTGGACATTGGTCAGTTTGGACAACATTTATTATGTGGAGTCTACAGTGTTCTGTACGGATCATAAAAATTGTAGTTTTCTGTGATCTGTTCAGCGTCAGAGTTGAGTCTTGTGGAAAATGTCTATGAATCTTTGACTTCATGCACATTTGTAATTTGTAAGACATAACTAATCCTACCCCCTAACGCTAATGTGCAAAAAATGAATATTTCAGTTAATTATTGATTATTTATTGATATAATATTTAGATCAATTAACCACAAAATACGTAGGTAGGAAATAATGGGAAACAAGAACGGAAACAGGGGCTAGACTGCGATCATAATACCGCAGTTGCATTTGATGAGAGATTTATGTTCCAGTCAGTCATATTCTATGATGGAAGTGTTCCATTTTTGTACCTGCTTTTGGTCAACTGTCACATTTCCTGTAATTCCGCAGTGAGCAGAGATCTACTTTAACACCGCTCACAACCCTGTTATTAATAGACAGTTGATTTAAAAGTTCTATAGTTGTTTTTGTTATGAGAACTTTAGACTCATATTGGATGGTCTTGAGTACTCTAGAGTACCGACATGCAGTCACACAGGAAGACTATGTCTGTTCCTTTGAGTCTCTGTTCTTCTAGTGCTTTTGATGCTTCTAAAATTGTTTTGTAAATCTGCTCTGTAGTTTGTTGACAATTTGCTAGGAACGATTGAGAGTTCTATATTTTGGGTGTTGGTAAAGGCATTTGTACCTCAACTCATCCTTTCTTTACTTTGTTGTTCAGGAGAGGATGAATTTTTAAAATATTGGTTCGCAATGAGGCAAGGATACTGAAAAGTAATTAGTGATGGGCACACTTTCCATTGGATAAACTGACCGCATGTCCAGTTCGGCAAAGATATTTTGCTTCCAGCTCCAGATTATTATAATATAATAGAAATATTTGATGCATAAAGTAGCAACTAGTACTGTTCTAATAAAAGGTGATATGTGAGCCATTTAAAAAAAATCACAGCAGGAGTTCGACAAGGATTCATATTATCACCAGCGTTATTCATTTTATTCTTGGAACACATCCTGCAAGAGAAACAACAAAGTTATCAAACAACAATTTCAATTGATGGTTGCTGTCTTCACAACGTGCGGTCTGTAGATGACATTAATCATATGGATGGAAGCGAGAAATAACTTCAGGAACTTACTTCTAGACTTGAGAATATTTTGCAAAATATATGATCTATCTATCTATTCGCTAAACCCTTTGTTGCCTTTCAGCGTCAGAGGTAGAAGAGTTTTCTGGAGATGGCCCTCGTGTGTGCTGAATATAGTGTGGAGTTTGTCGCCTCTTTTATTTCGGTGGTCCATCGTTTTCGAGGTCGGTCTCTTTGGTCTGCCTTCACTGTATCATTGTAGCATAGCTTGCTGTGGTATGCTTGTCTAATGGTAGTCTGCTGATGTATGCAAACCATTTATCTGTTATCTCTTAATATATTCAAAGATTGGAGTGGTATCGGTTCTTTGTCTAATGTCTTCATCTCTCTCTATCTCTCTCTCTCTCTCTCTCTCTCCCTCTCTCTCAGAGATATTCCTAGGATTCTGCGCAAGCGTGCCATTTCGGCTGTCACAAGTTTACATTTATCTTGTAATGTCGTTGTCCATGTTTGACACTGGCATATAATATGAAAATAAAAATAGAGAAACGAAAGATAATGGCAAACAGAGAGGATAACAAACTTATGTTAACATGTGGGTGAATGGACATAAACTGGAGGAAGTTAATTAGGATCTTATATGAGCAACGATGGAAGCACTAACCAAGAAATAAAGACTAGACTTGAAATAGTCTCGGCTGTAATATCCAGATTAAATAACATGTGGAAGAACAAAACAAGTACAGAAGTGAAAACAAAACTATATGAATATCTAATAAGACATATTGTTTTGTACGGATGTGAGAGTTGGACAATTGCAGCCGAAATGGAGAGGCGAATACAGGTTTTTGAAAAGAAGTGCTACAGACAAATATTACACATACAGAACAGAAAATCAACATAAACTTGAGTAACAACATAAATACTCTTACAAACCAACAACAACATTTCATGTGGTGCAGCGTTACAAACAGCGTTACAAACAGCGTTACAAACAGCATTACAAACATGTGTGATGTTGCCACATGGTGAGGACAAATTTCCTTTCCAAAACTATCATACAGGGAACAATTGAGGGAGGAAGAAGAAGATGAGATAAAATGAAAGTATGGATATATCATGTTACAGAGTGGACAAGATTAAGATTCTCCACACTTTAACAATGAGAACAGGGAGGAACCTCGGTATCTTTCTGTCGATGTTTCCATTGGCAACACCACAACCCTAAACGGGAATGGATGTGGTGTTTCCAGAGTGACACTACTACGACCCTGAAGGGGTGTGGGTATGATGTTTCCAGAGTTGCATCAGTGCGACCCTGAACGGGCATGGTTGTGATGTGTCCAGAGTGGCACCACGACGATCCTGAACGGGTATGGTTGTGAGATGTTGAGTTTAAGATTGCTGTTTATTGTTAAGCAAAATAAAAAGTACACCAACACGCAGTTTGTTTGCAATGTTGATGTAACTTTAGGCAATGTTGATGGAACTATAAACATTTCACATATCTATTCAGAAAATCTCAAACCGAGGTCTGTGTGATGTGAGAGATGGAAATGGAACACAAAATATCAATAGTGATCCGTCATACATATCGTAAGAGGACAACTAGCACTGATGTGTAATATGTCATTTATAGTCATGTAATGCGACCCAAATTGGCGCATGGGCCATATGTTGGCCACCCTTGATCTAGAAAGATCTATATGACATTCACACGCAATGATTACTTAAGCGATACGACCATTTACAACCCAGTGTTTCACCACCTGGCTACTGATTTGCAGGTGATTAATATTTATTAGGCATATGTATGGTGATTGGGAGGGCAGGGCAAAGTCAGGTCGTCCTGGTTTCTATAGATGACCATATGCAAATATTATCGCCTGCGTATCTACCGGGACTTGGATTTGTAGTGCGATGTCTAGAGTACAACCGGGACGTGGAATTGTAGTGCAATGTCTAGAGTACAACCGGGACTTGGAATTGTAGTGCAATGTCTAGAGTACAACCGGGACTTGGAATTGTAGTGCAATGTCTAGAGTAAAACCGGGACTTGGAATTGTAGTGCAATGTCTAGAGTAAAACCGGGACTTGGAATTGTAGTGCAATGTCTAGAGTACAACCGGGACTTGGAATTGTAGTGCAATGTCTAGAGTACAACCGGTACTTAAAACCACTGTTTTCGTTCCAGTCCCATCGTTGGAGGTGATTTACGGTTAGTTTCTCGCAGGTAGCGTTCGTGTAATGTCTGAATCTAGAGACTTCAAACGTATTTTTGATGTCTCAGAGAATTTTCAACTCCTTCGATCCACCTTCTTCGTGGTCTTTCTCTACATCTTGATGCTTCCATTCTCACTGTGTATACTCTTGCCGCTGTCCATTAAGGGTTCATTCTCATATAGTTGCCGAACAATTTCAGTCTGTTTTGTTTTTTATTCAATATATTTTACCACAGATTTTGTTCCAACAGTTCTTGTAATCCCTTCATTGCCCACATGTATCTCTTCTTGTTCTGTTTGCTGCCTTTTATTTAGTAATCTCTATTCACACGAAGTAAGCTTCCTCTATTGTTCTTTAGTTATACTTTGTTCAATCTAAGAATGAAGTGGGTCAGTGCTTCTGATTGGTTGTTGAACGCAGAACGCTGTAATCGATTGTTAAGTTCCTATAATAATTCTTTTAAAATTTGTTTTTAAATATTTTTTTTAAAATGTTGTTTAAATATTGTTTTTAAATGTTTTAAATAATATTGTTTTTACATGTCATCAGCTGTTTAAAATAAAATGTTGTCGCGGAGAAAGGTGTGGGATCTAGAGGGGACGGTAGAAAAAGTAAATCTTTTGGAAGGCCAAGAAGATCACGCAATCAACACCTGACCGGGACTCTGTGTCTACATACATTGAGATGGCTGCTGGAACGAAGAGCGTAGCACTTATGGGAATGCCTCACGTGATGTGAAGCTAGTTTCTAATCAAGAATCAAGAAGAGAATGTGATGGTGTGTTTAGACCCACTTCATTCTTAGAGTGAACAGAGCATAGTGTCTTTTTCTAACATGGATAATACAATGTTGGTATGAAGACTCAATGTATGATTTGCAGTTTGGTTTCCATTGGAAAAGATTTGTGTTCCAAAATTGATGTAAATTCATAATTTACGTATTTGGCTTTTTTTTTTTAAAACTCTCGTCTCGAGCTCTTGTTTATTCTTCTGTCGTATGTAGGAATGCTCTCAGGACATTTAAATTACTGCACTTGTTTAAGTAATTAATCATTTATGTGTATGTTGATTGCAATGTGCTCTCTTCCTGTAAACAGTACTAGTGTGTTTTTTCTGTTGAACTGTGGAGTAGCTTTATGTGATCTTGAAGCTCCTCACTTGAACTGTGGAGTAGGCACTGATCGTCAGAAAAGAGTAGTTCAGTAAATACATATATTCGCAATTCCTAAATATACTTACAATGCTTAATAAATATATTTCAAATGCCTAAATATAGTTCATATACCACAGCTATAAGGCAGTCACTCTGACCTGGAGAAGACAGTCGACTTCGCCCTGACGACGGGCCTGACAATATAACATGATCGGAGATTCTGAATGCAGAAGAACTTCCAATGTCTAAATATATTTCAAATTTCTAAATACGTTTCAAAATCTATAAGCAAAAAAAGGACTAATAATAAATTGGTCTTCGGCATCGCTGCCAAGAGAACGACCCAAACCGTCCAGCTGATACATGAAGATTGCTAACTGCCAAACCTGACATTTTTCAGATTTTATCATCAGGGTAGCCATCATATAATTTTAGCGTGCATTTTAGCCTAATGATAAAAGTACTTACAGATATGGACGAAAGACCATTTTTAGGTAACTCCTCTGGACACCCTATGCATGGATAGCCAAGAAAACTAATATACACCAGATGCTGGAGTAAAGACACATTATAGAAAAAATTATAAGTAAACAGTAATCAATAGAAGTTGGTACTGCTAGTAGAACATAATGGAAAATAATACTCACGTGGAAGACAGGTAATGAAGTCCTACTGAATGACGACTAAAACACTACACACTATCACTAACGGATGTAAATATGGTACATACAACAAAACAAAACACATAATATAATCTACAAATGACAATACACAGGACAAAGTCGACGTTTCGGGCCAATAGGCCTTTTTCAAGATACGGACATAACATACAAACATAAAAAACCACAAGTAAAAATGAATGCGTATCCGAGTGAAATGTGGTTGTTAGATAGATACCGGAAGCATACGAACAGGAAGTACACAAAGACGATAATACAGGTGGAACGAGAGGAACAAAACGATAACGTAACAAAGACCAATACAACCGAGAACTAAGCGAAAGAGTGGTCGGAATTGAGTCCAAATGGCTTGATGGTACCCAACTCGAAAATGAGACGATTTTCTAGGGCGTACCTAGATCTATCATCGGTGGTGCAGGATCTGATGGCAGTGACCTGAATGTCAAGGACACCACGGTGGCCCTCGCCGTTGAAGTGATTGTCCACAGGAGTGGGTGTTCTGTGTTTGATAGCATGCAAGTGGTTACAGAAGCGGTCGCTCAGTCTAAGGCCAGTCTCACCGATATATTGCTTACCACAGCGTTTACATATGATCACGTAAATAACATTACGGGATTCACATGTAAAGGCATCATCGATGGAGAAACTGGCCTTGGGGAATGAGATGGAGCGCATCTGAACCACATAAGGACATGTGAAACAACGACCGCATGAGCACCGCACGGTACCAAAATGGTCAGGTGCAGAGGACCTGAGGTGGCTGTGGACCAAGATGTCCTTCAGATTTTTGTCGCGCCTATAGGCCACCAGATGTAATTTGTGGAAAGCGTCACGGGTGTCAGAATCAGATTGGAGAAGGGAATAATGTTTAAGTAGAATACGACGGACAGTCGAGTTATGGGGATGGAAGGTAAGAACCAGTTTAACCCTATCAGAGGAGGAGGAAGAACCCTGGGAATTATTCAAGGTATCAAGGCGAGATAGCTGGCGTACACGGAGCCAAGACAATGAAAGAATGCTGTCAGGGAAGGAGTGTCTACGAAAGAACTCAATCATCTCAGCCACCGTGGTGTCCTTGACATTCAGGTCACTGCCATCAGATCCTCCACCACCGATGATAGATCTAGGTACGCCATAGAAAATCGTCTCATTTTCGAGTTGGGTACCATCAAGCCATTTGGACTCAATTCCGACCACTCTTTCGCTTAGTTCTCGGTCGTATTGGCCTTTCTTACGTTATCGTTTTGTTCCTCTCGTTCCACCTGTATTATCTAGAAATACAAAAATAGGTAGGTGTGTTACCAAAATAAAACATAAAACAACTTAACAACGAGATACAGAGATAGACGACGTTTCGACTATAAAGCCTTCATCAGGACAAACAAATGACCACAATAAAACATGTCTTACATGGAGACAAATATGGTTATAATGAGGACAATAGCAGATAGGTAATGAGGGAAGAAAAAATGTGGAAGCATGACAGGTGAGAAAAACGTATGGGGAGAAGTTAGTAGTAAGTAGGGAGGAGAAAGTAGACTGAAGAATGTGAGATGAATAAAGGAATAGGTATGGTAGCAAGTAAATTACATTAAAATAAAATAAAAATACTCACCTCAAAAGTGGCAACAGAGAATGGATGCTACAGACAAGCAATCATGATGTAAGGGAAGAGCAAAATGAGATGGTACGAGGGATCAGGTGGGAGAGAGAAAGAGGCCAAAAACGGCAGGAACAGAAGAGAATGAGCAAACAGCAGGAGGAGAATATGAGCAGATAATTGTGATATATGAGAATAAAATAGTAGTAAAATATGAGCAGATAATGGTGATATATGAGAATAAAATAGTAGTAAAATATGAGCAGATAATGGTGATATATGAGAATAAAATGGTAGTAAAATAACTTAACTGATGCAGCGACTAGTCTATGGTCCTCCCATGTGAATGAGCACACGCATAATGGCAACAAAGTAAAAAATGGACAGTGAAAGTCAGATTTCTATCAAGGGTCATGATAGCACGTATTTGTACAGGTTAGAAAAATAAAGACATGCCACAGTAATAGACGGTACCCGAGGCGCCGAAGTGAAAAGAAAACACACCCGCGAAAGGTGGAACAATGGAAAAGACAATATCCTGGTTTGGTCACAGCGCATACCAACTGATGAGAATACAGGGGCGTAAGTAAATAGCCATAGAGAAAGATGACAGAGTATAAGAGGTAAAAAAAAAAAAAAAAAAGGACGTGATGGATCGACGTAATCCCCTAGACGGAGATACGTCACGCAAGAAAGTGAAGTGCGGGTGGGAGGGCGCCCAGAGGACACAGGGAGGGTACAACAAGGGAGGGTAAGGGACTATCACGCACATGAGAGAATGTCACCAACTTATTAATGACACAAGAAACATAATTGTGGAGAAACATGATTATCTACTCCTCGGCATGACACTATATTTATTGACTGATTGATTAATTGACTGACAAGTAGACAGATTAACGATGTTATGTTGAAGATTGATTGATTGACTGACAAGTAGACAGATTAACGATGTTATGTTGAAGATTGATTGATTGACTGACAAGTAGTTGGGTCAAAGGGCATGAGCCCATGGACCACTGGATCAGCAACTGACAAGTAGACAGATTAACGATGAGATGTTGAAGATTGATTGATTGACTGACAAGTAGTTGGGTCAAAGGGCATGAGCCCATGGACCACTGGATCAGCAACTGACAAGTAGACAGATTAACGATGAGATGTTGAAGAAGTCAAATATGAGAAGGGGATTACGTAATAATATCAGAAAGATACTATCGTTAGTTAGTCGTTGGATCATCATCACTGCAAACTAGACACGTCCATAGTTGCTCCGATCTCTCCCTGAGTTTATCTGCCATTACATTTTGTTGATAGTACTGGTCCTATGCTGGTTGACCATCATTCTTCTGCTCCCTCCAAAATGTTCACTTCTAGCAACAGAAAATTTCAAATCCTCATCCTTAATCCTGAAATCATCATTCACACTAGTCTCACTCTCGCGTGCTCTTAAGGAGTCTCACTCCTCTTAAGTTGTTCAAAACGTCAGCTCGATCCATGGTCCAATCGCCCTGTGCCACAATTACGCATGACGCCAGTTGATCTGCTCTTTCAGTACCTCCAACACCCACATGTCCAGGCACGAAAATAAATATAACCACTTTCAACCTCACGTGTACCTTCCTAATCATACTCGTAGAGTCACTCAAAATGCACACCTGCGTATACTTCTCTGTGCATACCCACTCAAATGCACTGGTCACCGCCATAGTCTCCGTGGTCATGCTACTCTTAGTAACCGCAAAGGCACCACTCTCCTCCCTGATCGTTTTACCTGCGCACTGAGCTGTGAAGGCACAAGCACTGCGAATATGCCTAACCACAGATCCATAGGTGTATATAATCATATCCCCTTTTTTGGCATTCTCACTGTCCACATCCTGCACTTCTTTCTCCATAGCCGTGGGACACCATTCTCTACATCCTTTATTTTTATATACGCAATGTGACAGGTTGGTTAGGAGAACATAGTTACAACAGATAAGATAGAAGAAGAGAAACTGCGGCCGAAAACGTATGACTAACAAACACAATGCCAAACCTGGATTACATCAGAAGACAAAAAATTAAGTGATTTTCACATTCTTCCAGACTACCATCAGAAAGTGACCTCCCCCCCAAAAAAAAACACACAAAAAACACATTGCTATACATATAATACAGGCAAGGTGGATACAAAACCAGGGACAGACATGCACAAAAATATAGATTACAGAAATGTCAACAATAGGGCACTACCTGAAACAGACAAGACCGACTCAAGAGAACTTTCCTACTTCTGACATGGCATAAAGTAAAAAGAAAGAAAGTGACCAATACAATTCAGGAGAAAAATCACTTTAAGAAGATGATTCCGACGATGAGTTTACAAAATATTGTTCACGACTATAATTATATAGTATAATTTTCCAGGGCATGTTGCGCAACTACTCTTAAATGCACAGAAGGCACTAGATGATGATGCATTTGATCACAAAAACACGAACGAAACCTTGAAATTTTCGGTTATTTTCGTGAAGAATGTCAGTTTCAGCCAATCAGAATTTTTGTTTCTAGTTGTTTTTTCGAGTTACTTGCTCCTTGCTACCATGTTGTTTGTTGTCGGAAGGGAGTAAAATCATATTTCATAACATTAACACTATTACTGTGAAGTATATTTTAGTCGTGTTAACGATAATTTTTTTATTTTCCAAAAAATAGTCATTTCAACAGCACGCACACTTGTTGATATTCAGTATTAATTGTCTTGTTAACTATGCCACCTAAAGAGCGGAAAATTGCCTTCATGGGATTCAGATCTGTTGGTGAGTGCGACCTCGACGTAGGCTACTTAGGTAGGACGAGTAAGACTATGGCCTAACGATTTCTAAATCAGGAACAGTCCTGACGGGAGATAGACTGATTCAAATTTAAGTTTATTAATACTTTGTATGTTTAAAATTGTGTTCAGTTTAGAACTTGGTGTAATTTTATACAAAATTGGTTTGAAAGTCGAAATCTCACATTATTTTATTCTCATCGCTTTTAAAAAATAACATAAATTAAGACCTAGACCTGGTCCAATTAATATAAAGTTTGTCTACACTCAACCGACCTTCATTAGTACATTACACTTCCCCACATTCCTTACACATGTTTTCGATACACTCTCATAGAATGTAGACCTAGTTGTGATACAAGTGAATTTTATTAAAGTTTCATTTTAACTAAACTAAAATAATTGACATGATTTTTGTCCATGGAATAATTTGGATGATTCCAAAATAGCTCCTGGCTTTAGATAGACCTAGAAATTTTAAATTAGACATCGGCCTCATCAATAGCGGTTAGCCTATCCTTAAACTAATTAACTTTTTTTAAAATAAGGCTGTTGATCTAGCAGATCTGTTGTGTTGTTACTCTTGCGTGTTTGTTGACATGGTCGTTGTGTTGTTACTCTTGCGTGTTTGTTGACATGGTCGTTGTGTTGTGAAGCTACACAGTCATCGTAGGCTATATACTCAGTCATAGTTAAATTTACTTAGCCTAGAGCCTACTCAGTATAGTCATAGTTAAATTTACTTAGCCTAGAGCCTACTCAGTATAGTCATAGTTAAATTTACTTAGCCTAGAGCCTACTCAGTATAGTCATAGTTAAATTTACTTAGCCTAGAGCCTACTCAGTATAGTCATAGTTAAATTTATTTAGCCTAGAGCCTACTCAAATTACGGTACTTTAGTAGTAGATTTACACATGGTTGCATCTGTGGTTCCCACCAATGGCCCACTAGATAAACCACCCTTGCAACAGAAAACCTTAGTAGATGACATGCCGTTATATTGAGGCTCTCTTATGGAATCTTTGTAGCATGTCATCTACAGTTACGCTTTTCAGGCTTTTCTTTTGTTGCATTTATTTGCACTTTTATTAGTATAGGCCTATATGCATGGCTTTCGAGAATAGAGCCTCAAACAAATCACAAATACTAATTGGAAAGACTTCAAATCAAATGACATATTAAAAGAGAAGACAAAATGAACATCATCAGAAAACATCGGCCACATACTTAGAATGAAATAAGACAGAATTCCACAAGTCTTCATGTGGACACCAGACGGGAAAAGAAAACGGAAGACCAAAAAACAATGCTCAGAAGAACATTTATGTATTAATTAAAAGCAGCAGGCATAAATGCACAAGACCTGCAACCCTTGGCAACTGACTGACAGGCATGTAGAACTATGACATCTGCCCTATGTGCCAAACTTGGCAAAAGAGTGACTGACTGACTATATGCATGCACCCTCTGTGGTTTGGAGGGAGCCAGGGATGTACTGTGTAGCACCAAGGAGGGGGAAACTGACTGCACTGTTTTCCAAGTTTGTTATTTTCGTGTGTTTTCATTTCTTGAGGAAGGCCCTGTTTGGACCGCAATGTGGAAACAGTCTTGTTATTGTGTTTATTCTTATTTAGTTTTTACATTGTTTTGTTTATTTTGAAATTATTACAGTAATATTATTGACTTAATACAGTCTTTATCACTTATTTGTTTTGTTACTGTGACACTTCACAACTTTATTGGACAACTTCTGACATTTGGTTATTTATACTGCACTGTTTTCCACTGGCTGAGGCACATCACGGGAGCACAGTGACTCAGGAAGTGACAATCCTTTTGTCTTGAACATTTGGTTGCGTCCCTGAAGCCATAGAGAAGTTTGACATAACCAAAAGGCAGTTGGTGGCAGGGAATGAGCAAAGTAAATGCTATCTTGGCTGCATCTGCTTGGAACAGTACATACGTAGAAACCTACCTTCCTAGTGGTGTGATAGTTATTTTCTGGCCCACAGTGGGTTGAAAATTAAGACTTCCAAGCATTATAAGCTAGCCTTGCTCTCTAGAAATTGATGATGACATTGGAAGTGACCATACACCAATTCTCATTACCACTCAACAAAACATATTTCATACAGAAAACTCACAAGGCAGATTGTAAACTATTCTAAGAAACATCTGATTTCCTGCTGTGATCAACAGTAATGATGTGGAAACATTTACAGCTGAGGTGACAAAAGCTATCCTCACAGTAGCATCACAAAGCATCCCAAGGGACAGTAGAAGATCTTATAAAACATTTTACAATAAAGAAATGCATGCTAGTATTCTTGAAAGGAAAAATGCAAAAGCAGCCCTTGAGATTACGCCTTCACAAGAAGAACAAATCATTGCATAGTATACAATTGCTGTGCAACTCCTCTTAACGGAATGCCTCCGTCTTCAGCACCCGTCCATGCTAGGGCAGACTGTGGTCTTGCTCGAATTTAGGAGGGCCTGGCGAGTCTTAGTTTTCAGTCTCTGTTGGCTGGACTAAGCCCCGTCTTCATGGCAATGACAGTATATGGCTTGTTTTAATACGGTGGTGTCCAACCTCTCAAAATTTCTGTCAATCTTGAGCCAGTCTTCCTGCTTCAGTTACTGTCATGTTCAAGTGGTCTTTGATATCTTGCAGCCATCTTCTTCTTGGTCTGCCTCTTGTTTGTCCCCCTGGCATCATCCCATCCATTATTGTCTTCTCTAGGCTGTCATGGCGTTTGATATGGCCAAAATATTGTAGTTTTCTGGAAAGAAACATGCTGTTTAGCGTTTTCTTTTATATTCATTTCTCTCAGAATGGCTATATTGGTGATATTTTTGGTCCATGGTATTCTGAAAAGTTTTCTGTTAAATTTTGTTTCAAATGCTGCTTTTTATTTTCCACTTTGTTGTTGATTATCCAGGATACACACCCATATATTGCCACTGGGAATATGCAAGTACATTGAAATAGCCACATAAAAACACAGCTGTTATCTTACCATTTTACCCACATTTAAAAGAAGAAGAGGTGGCCAAAAGAAGACATAGCTAGATAATATCAAGGACTGAACAGGGTGTGAAGTTTTCAAACTCATCAGGAGATGCGTGAAGATCTTTCTGCATCGAATGTCTCAGTGTGGCACCCTGACAGATTATGGGTTTTATTATTATAAGTGCGGTTTTGAAATATAGATCAGACAAATCTAGACACCCACAAGTATCTCTTTTATTTATTATACTTAGATTAGTTTGTCATCCTGTGTTGTATCAACAAATATTATGGACATGTTCTTTCTGTTATTCTTTCTAAAATAAGACAACAAAATCAGTTTTTTTATTAGAAGTTGTGATGTTTTCCTTACAAAGAAGTATAGTTTTGATGCACATTTTAAAATACAATATCCGGTAAATTTATTGTTGTATATTTCCAGGAAAGTCATCATTGATTATCCAGTATGTGGAGAATCAGTTTGTGGATTCATATGATCCGACTATTGAAAATAGTAAGGAAAATTCAAATTTTGTTGAAAATATTAGAACTGTATTTTTGTTAGGTAAAGTTATGTCCCATGGCAGCAGCCTGCCATAGGGGATGAAGATAACTCTTCATGTACTAAGCTGCAGCGACTATTAAATGGGGTGGCCAGTTCCCTTCCTTGCTATCTTTACTTTCCTTAACTCAGGTGTCAGGTACTCATTTGCAGCTGAGTCAACTGGAGGAGTGGTCGTTTCAAGCGTGAAATCACAACCCAGATTTTTTTTTTATCCATACATGGTTTCGAACCTGGCATGCTGTAACCCAGTGATAGCAAGCAAGCTCACTATCAACTAGGCTACCGAGCTCCCCCATTTTTGCTACAAGTAATCAATTTGTTTCTACATTGAGTTATTTGTCATTCCAAAATAATATAAGTCCTATTAGATTTCCAACAGGATGTAGTCTAGAGAATGAAAATGTGTAGTGTCATCGTTTTATTTGTGCTAAGGGCAGATACATCCATCTTTGGCAGAGCATCTCATATCAATTTCATACTGTTTTTTCTGCTATCAAATGATACCATGGATGATGAAGAAATGCTTGCCAACAGGCATTGTAGCTTTGTCCTTTTATGGCAGACTCTTAGGTGTTTGGGAGTGCTAGATGTACCATCACTATGTTTGGGAGTGCTAGATGTACCATCACTATGGATGGGTCAATAAATCTGACATAGTAATAGTGAGATAGTTGGCTGAGAATGTGCTGTGATCCTGGGGAAATCATGGGTTACTGACATGTTGGAATGTCTTCCTTTGGGGAAAATACTTGTCTTACACATCCATGACTTTGAGACATTATAGGACTCTGGGTATTACCTCAGCTACACAACTGAAACAGAACGTGTGCTGTTGTCAGGAAGGCTGTGGACTGTCATGAGCTACCTGCTCCAAGCTAAAGTGGTTATTTCATCACCATCATCTATATGGTCTATGGTTTTTCATTCAATAGAAAACTTAGTCTCTCATTCAATAGAAAACATTAGTGGCTCAGTAGTTAGAGTTAGTGAACTGACTTCCTAACCCAGTGGCCCAGAATCAGCTCCCAGTAGAGAGTAACGCAAAATGAGGTAAACAGGTTACTAAAACACTTACCTAGCCTATTAATAAAAATATATTTAAAAAAAACATACAATAAAACTAAACAGGACAATTCTCCACGTATAGGCTCAAATTGAATGGGATGGCAACGCATCTAGTAAAAGTGAAAATGCGTGCATTCATTATAAAACCATCCATTATAAAACCATAGATGCGTTGCCATCCCTGCGCTATTATGGAGACGGGGCTTGATGAAATATAGACATCTATTTTGTTTTTTATTTTGTCGTTATCTGTTGTTTGTCTCTTGAAAAAGGTTCAATTTGAGCCGATACGTGGAGAATTGTCCTGTTTAATTGTAGTTTTATTGTATGTTTTTTTAAAATATATTTTTATTAATAGGCTAGGTAAGTGTTTTAGTAACCTGTTTACCTCATTTTGCGTTACTATTTGTTCATTAGGTTACTGCGGCACCATCCACTTTGTCGGACACCCTCTGACCATTTGGTTATTTATATCCCAGTAGAGAGGGGAGTTTTTAAAACAAACAGCTCCGGTAATTGTCAGGAAAATAGGTGTCAGGGAAAAAAGTATCAATAAAAAAAAAATTATATATATTTTTCCTATGGTAACATAGATACAGACATACTTTCCTCATTGGAGGAAAATGTATTTCTCTATTCTAATTCCAGTGTTTGTGTTTGTCCTCATCATCCTGTATATTATTTGACACATTTTCATTTACCGAATTTAAGTAGAGTTATAGAATAAAGGAATTTGGTTTGAAATGTGGTGGTGCTAGAAAGGAGCGGTTTCGTGGGCAAGAAAGAATGATGGTCAATCAACTGCGTACTGGGACCGTCAGTCAATGTGTAATGGCGGCTACACTCAAGGAGAGATCTGAGCACCTATGGACTTGTCCGGAGTGCAGTGACGATGATCCAACGACTGACTAACTAAGTAGAGTTATTTTCTGAATGCATGCTTATTATTTACTAAATGCGTGCTGACATAATGAAGCTGTTTATGATATTTCTGTTTAGCATTTGCCAAACACACCAGGGTCGGAGGTCAGGAGTATCACCTTCATGTTGTGGACACAGCAGGCCAGGATGAATACTCTGTTATACCACAGTCTTATTTTATAAACATCAACGGTTACGTTCTAGTCTATTCTGTCAACTCACAGAAAAGGTAAGTTTGTTTATAGGGGGTAGGATTGTTTAAGGAGCTTGGTTTGTTTAGAGAAAGGCTTATTTACCCCTTAGTATCATACTAGCGATTGCGAATCCACACCCATTGCTATGCACTCATTTATTCATATGTAACCACAATATGTTAGAATCACGTGAACTGAATCAGTGAATCCCTAACTAGCAATACAATTCTACTTCCTTTTCCTGCATTTGGTTTGGGAGAAGGAGAATATGGGACAAGTAATTTTTAATCTAGTTATTTATGGGTAGTTAATGAGTTTGCCTCTCTTTTGGAAAGGCATGCCTCTTTCAACCAGCGGATAAAAAAGTCCAATTAGGTTATATCAGGACACACTACCATAAAATATTAGAGGTAACATAGACCCCAAGTTAAAAGACTTCATTTCTCAAAGTTTTACATAAAATTTGAACTGGTTGTAATGAAAATAATTGTTGGTAACATTATGGATTGTAATTCTGATAATGATGCATTCTTGAGAGTTACATTTGTTTTCAAAGTAGATATGAGTGACTCGTTAATTTTCGTTTACTCAGAAGAGATTAGCAATGACCTTACAAAAAAATAGGTATAGTACAAGTAGAGGCCACCACATAGTTGAGTTATTTCCCTTGTCTATGTTTGTAAATTTCACGTTCATCATTTAATAATTGACATATTAATTTATTTAAAGTTTAGGGTTATGATAGTTGTGTTTAGCATAACTAACCCCAAGCCTAAATAAATAAATATTTCAATTACTAAATGATGAACGTGAGTTTTACAAAGACAAGGGGAAATAGTTAACCTTTAGGACCCTGAATTAAAATTAAGAAATATCCCCCTGGGCCTGAATTCTTTTGGAAAATTTGCGTTATTGATGGTGGGTGTTTTGAAAACGCGACAACTTTTTTGTTTTAAAAGATATCAAAATAATGTTTGCACATCTAAATAAAGGAGTGAATAGTGAATATAATCATGTTTTTGTTGTTGTTGTATGTGTGATATAACAGTTGTGAGCAAGTTGTGAAGTTGAAAATTCGTGAAAAAATCGCAAAACGCCATTTTCAAAATCGTAAATATATCTTCTTGACGACTCTAATACATGAGCAATGTGTGGCAACATTAATAAAATACTCATAAATACCTATACTTATTGTATATGTATTGTTTTATATCCAAACTAATATAATATGAACTAAAATAACTAATAAAACGTGAAGAAATTGCATATAATGACCGTCCGGTCAACAATAGGTCTATGCCGACACGCAACGTAATTATTGTCCATGCACACATGTGGCACCTCTGATACATATTATTTTTGTGTTTTTGAATGAATAAACACACATTCTTATTAAACAACAACATATTAAACACAAAGAACAACAATTAGAACATGTAGTCACGATCATTTACCCATGCCACACGGTACTCAATTTGATAGTAAAATACGGCAGAAAATGGCAAAAGTCGCTCCCGAAAAGCGTTGATAATGATAACGTTTGCCGGCTTTCTCCTTCTATACAACGCTAATGTGTAAAAGAATTTGACCTTTACACTGTGACGTATTCCTAGCTTCGTTTGGCGGGCTTTATACGTCACTGGTTCATTACTTCGTGAAGTTCCGAGCTCGGGAATCGGGCGATATCGTATGGTGCGTGGCCTCGCCCACCGACACACGGGAGTGTGTACTCCAGGTGCGTGACCTCACCCATAGGGGCCTAAAGGTTAAACATGTGGTGACATCTACTTGTACTGTACCCAAACAAATATCCCAGCTGAGCACTTAGAAAAATAAAGATACAAATTTTAAGAAGCAATATTTTTTTCCAATTGCAACATCTGATTGTGAGACATGGACAATGACATCCACAATATAAAGGACAATATCTGCATTTGAAATGACATGGCCATTCTACAATATTCTATAAGTCACGACACAGTTTATTGTTGGAGGAAATCCACAAATAGTTCACGAAATAGCACAATGCGTTCAAATAAGCTGATCAAACGGAAGTCCAAGTATGCAGTGTCAGGCTTTATTTCTCGTACGTCTGCAGTAAACAATATTATAGGCAGACGGATGTTCAGTGGCAAAATCTAAAAGCCTCGGTTACAAAATAGCAGACTCAGCCAAATCAAAAAATAAATGCAGGCAATACAGTACTGAATATTTAAGACATGGATTTATACCATCATCAGTAAACAAACAGCTGCATATGGGGAAGAGTATTTTCAAATGAAGCCATGAAACTAAACAGATTAATTGCACATTTGAAGACTGCAGAAATGAATGTATCTTTTTTTTTTCAAACACTGCGTGACAGTTTGCACAAACAGCCATCGATGTCAAGAATGTTTTGCAATGCTGCACATCAAAACATGGATGGCTTGCGTACATCATACAATATTTCACTGTTGATTGCTAAAGTCTGGAAAGCCACACATAATTGGTGCAGAGCTCATTCTCCCTGCAGTCAGTGAAGTTGTGAGCACTGACTTGCACCAGCAATACCTTGTTGCACAAAATGTTGATTAACATTACTTTCTATGTATTGCAAACAACTCACCTTCCAGAACTGCAGATTTTTTCAAGAATAACACACATAAACTACATTGAGAAACTGTATTTCATGGGTGCTGCAATTTTGAAATGAGGTGTTATAACACATGAACTATTTGTAGTATTGTTATTATTTGTATTCTCGGTATTACTAATTGTTTGTATTCCCAGTATTGCTAATTGTTGCCCAATTTCTGAATTAGCATAACAATTAGTTGAAGTTGGTCACCGAGGAAATTTGATGGCTGTCAAATTTGGTTAGTAAAGTGTTAAATAGGAACAAAGAATAACAACACTGATATGCCATGTATATAGTAAGAGTCACTTAAGATGGATTGTAATCATGATTTTAATGTTATATTTGCATTGTTGTGCATATAATCATATTCTCATTGTTCACAGTTTTGATGTTGTCAAGCATGTCTACGATAAGATTATTGACATGAAAGGAAGAATGACGTAAGTATGTAGTAGTAAGCACGTATAGTGCTCATGGCTGTAGATATGTGTTCAGTAAAGGGGGAAAGTTACCTTAAATAAAAATGCAGCACCAATCTTACTTAGAAAATCTTATTTTTCATGAGAAATTTGAGAATCTTTTTGGGGAATGGGAATAATTTGAGAACCTGTGGCTAAATTCTTAGTGCTAGAAGTCGTTATAATTTCCTAAGGAGGGTGGGAGGTACTGAAGTTGAAAACACAACAACCATATCTAATGCCATATTAGTGATTGGTGATAATATAATAATGAAATAATACATTTAGCTGTGAGCAAGTAACTATTGATACCGAATAGCTTTAGGACTAGTATAAGGATTGCTGTCTCAAAATGGTGTATGGCTATGTTTTCATTATGGTTGCATATTTTGTCCCAGAAGGGAGGCATCTCAGTGGAGCAGTATCCCTCCCAGAAGCATCATTACCTGTCAGGGGCAACCATCATTCTTCCATCAGATCTGTTGACCCACCCACAGTTATGGCACAACTAGTATTTCCACCTAGGAGTCTTCCACAAAAGGACAAATGTGGAATATCCGCTGTCCTGCATCTCTGTATCATCCATGTGGATCATGTGAGAGAAGACAAAAGTAAGAAATCGAGAGAAGACATGCAACAACAATTTTCACAGGTGACACGTTGTCAGCTCACCTCCCAATTTTCCTAGTGGCCTCCTATGACGCGTCAGGAAAGACAACAATGGCCCTATTCATTGCCACCTGAGTTAAGAGCACACTTGTGCCAATAGATTTCTTTGTTCTCTGAGTTAAGAGCACACTTGTGCCAATAGATTTCTTTGCTCCCTGAGTTAAAGAGTACATTGGTGTCAATAATTCTCTTCACACATTTGTCAATCTCATGCTTTATTTATCTAAAAATTTATGTAGTAAAATAATTAACTTTTGTGTTAATTATGTTCAACTCTGTCCCCTGCCTTGCGTGTTATAATAATAATAATAAGACCCATACAACCTGTCAGGGTTATAGAGGTGCCATGCTGGAGACATCAGGGTCATAGAGGTGCCACACTGGAGACATCAGTATGTAAAGTCTCTGAACACTTTTGCCTTCAGCCATTCAGAGGAATATAGAAAACTCACAGCCAGACCATTTCTACCTGTTATCAATCCAGAATTTTCTCTGTCCTCTTCTCCTTCCACCCTCGACTGTTCCTTGCAAAATAGTTTTATGAAGTGGGTTGTGTCTCATTATATGTCCAAACTAAAGACGCTTATGCCGTTTCATCACTGCCGAATATTGTTCTTGATAACCTGCAAGTTTGTTTATTTGCTGCCGGACAGATATATGTGTATTGTGGTCCTTGTGATAGGTCAAAGAAAACAAAACCCTTGCTGGAGTTGAGGTAAGACTTATATCACTCCATAGCTGTAAACCACGACGTAACACATTCCGTTCCTGGAACAATATCCCATTACCCAGCAGTAGTATGATAATGCAGTAGATGAGAACTCAATTTCCTTGATTAAACTGTGGGATTGCATTATTCTAATGTCACATGTATATATCTCTCTTGACCAGGGTAGCCATACATCTAATATCACATGTATACATCTCTCTTGACCAGGGTATCCATACATCTAATATCAAATGTATACATCTCTCTTGACCAGGGTACACATGCATCTAATATCAAATGTATATATCTCTCTTGACCAGGGTACACATACATCTAATATCAAATGTATACATCTCTCTTGACCAGTGTATCCATGCATCTAATATCAAATGTATATATCTCTCTTGACCAGGGTAGCCATACATCTAATATCAAATGTATACATCTCTCTTGACCAGGGTACACATGCATCTAATATCAAATGTATATATCTCTCTTGACCAGGGTACACATACATCTAATATCAAATGTATACATCTCTCTTGACCAGTGTATCCATGCATCTAATATCAAATGTATATATCTCTCTTGACCAGGGTACACATGCATCTAATATCAAATTAATATATCTCTTTTGACCAGGGTAACCACCATACATCTAATATCAAATGTATATATCTCTCTTGACCAGGGTACCTATAGTGCTGGTAGGGAATAAGAAGGACTTACGATTTGAAAGGTAATATTCTGTTACTGTTGTATGTCCTTCTTGTTTGTATTTGCTATTGAATGATAAAACCATCATGTATCTATTCATATCAATCCTGTGCTAGCAATGTGAAACATGGAAACCAAGCTGTAGGCTGCAAGATCAAGTAACTGAAATAATTGTAAGATAACCCGTTGAAATCATAGGAGTGTCACACAGGAGCCATCAGCACAAAAAGTTATCCAATCACTTCTGTTCTCAGTCATTCGGAGGAATGTAAAAAAACCACTCCCACGCCATTCTTTGATGTTGTCAATCCAGGATTTTCTTTTCCGACTCTTCTCTTTCATGTCCAAACCAAATATTTTTATGCCGTTTCATCACTGCTAATTAAATAATATATTAATATACTATTAACAATAACATAATTTTTATTTTCATTAATATAATCTAGTTAGCATAATAAATGAGTTGTGTTCTACCAAAAATTAATTTGCGTAGGATCAAAATATGGTCAATGTATAATTTAAACCATATAACAACAAACATTATATATAACAGTTAAAACAAGTTATGTTAAGTTTAATAGTGTATTAATATTTTATCATAGTTATCGAAAATATATGTTAAAATGTTCAGTTATACAGTTTGCGTATAATTAATTATACTGGCAAGTGGGCAATAAATATGCCAGGTAAGTCACACATACAGACCAGCGGAGATATTAAGGATTTAACTACATGTTTCAGGTGAGGCATCTCAAATACATCAAATCATATCGCCAGTACAATGTGGATGCCTCTAATATACTTAATCGTATAGCCAGTACAATATTCATTGTCAGCTTTCAAACTTTGAGCAAATTTGATCAAGTTGGAAGTGCGAGGGGAGCTCGCCTCTTATTCTGTTTTCATTATCACTCTCCTGTAGATCAACATGATGTAGTCTGACAAAGTGAATGCGATGTGTCATAGTTTACAGCTCAGTTGTGCCGTTTGATCTGGCACATCTGGCTTCAGCATAACTATGCCGCCTAACAACATCCTTCATTGCCTCTTATGTCATGTTTGGCAGGTAACAGTGTCACTCACTATTGTTTGTTTCCTCCCCTTTCTAGCCCTGGCAGCACACAGACGGGGGAGCTCTCTATTTCCTGTAGTTGTAATACATGACCATGCTTGAAGTTAAAATGTGATGATTGTTTCCTCCAGGGTTGTCTCAGAAGAGGAAGGCAGGCGAGTGGCTGAATCCTGGAAAGTGCCATTTCTAGAAGCATCGGCTAAGGAGAATTCTGTGAGTAGTATCTGTAGAGTTTCTCATCTTGTCAATACTATGTTTTCCTTTAGAGTTTCTCATCTTGTCAATAAAATGTTTCCCTTTAGAGTTTCTCATCTGCGACTTTTTGGTAATATGTTTATGATTTACTCGAACATATCTGTGTGAAGTCACAATTCTTATCTATGAAATAACTTTTGATTTTTGTACTCAAATGTTTTAAACCTGTTGTTGTGATGATATGAACATTTGTTACATCCCCTTTTGAAATTCAGTTAGAGTTATGTCCTTGACTATGAGTTCATAGATGGCTAATAAACCCTATTCTGGATGCAAACGACAGTGGACAGTTTGAGCATGGGATGACCACTGTATCGTTTTTGGTCTACTCGTGATGATGTGTTTCTGCTACATGCTTCAGAGAGGCTGTTTATAGGCAGTGAAAATCGAGATCGCTGTGCCATCCCAGTCCCCATAGCTTTACAGGGTGGATTTTTATTTTATCTCTGAAATATAATATCCTGTGCCAGCTTGTGGTTTGAACCCAAGACTCCAGAAACCTCACAGTTCTGAAATCGGAGTTCCAGTCATTCGGCCATATGCTCCATCTGTGAAATAATGAAAGATAAATACCAGTCCTGCCTGAGGATTGGTTCGTATTTATGGTCATCACCACTGGTTTTCTATTCCCCACACCCTGCAGAACTTGGCAATACTATATACGATATAATCCCAAAATAGTGCATATGTTACATTCATTGTATAACAGATTTTATACAGTGGGAACCCTCTATAACGCATCAGTTTCACACAGTGGGATTCCTCTATAACGCATCAGTTTCACACAGTGGGATTCCTCTATAAGGCATCAATTTATAACCAAATTAATTTAACAATGCTTTTCAAAATCCCTAATTTCATTTACTTTTTATTATTTACATTATATATGGACAATTTTTGTTATTACATACATATTTCACATGTCCACTAATTGATGACCTGAGGAGCTTAATTATGGCTCCAAGAGATAGATCTGAAGGGGAAGTTGTGGGAAACTGCGAGGAACTCCTACTGATAACTGAATTCATGGATGTGGCCCCTCCTGCCTGTATAGACTTCAAAGTATAGGAAACTGTGAGGAACTCCTAGTGATAACTGAATTCATGGATGTGGCCCCTCCTGCCTGTATAGACTTCAAAGTATAGGAAACTGTGAGGAACTCCTACTGATAACTGAATTCATGGATGTGGCCCCTCCTGCCTGTATAGACTTCAAAGTATAGGAAACTGCGAGGAACTCCTACTGATAACTGAATTCATGGATGTGGCCCCTCCTGACTGCAGTTGAAAATAACATTTCATTGGCCGAGACCTGGTTGTTATAATATACAAGCATTGAGAATTTATTAATAAAAAAAAATCATGCTGTAAACGGGTTTCGAACCAGGTCTGCTCAGATGGCACAAACTAGTTCAATTGGCACGCAAAACCCTTCCTCAGTTACTGTTTGTTATTCACTGAACTATCTTCTGTATTCATTCTCAAACTCCTGAAGATTAGCAGGATGTAGTCCAGAGAGCGGAACACATTCAGAACTATATATGTGTACCTTTTTTTTTGTCCAATGTGTTTAATACTGATGGATTCATTTTAATTGAAACGTCGAATTTATCTCTGTTTCCCATTTCTCCACAGTCTGTAAAAGAAATCTTTGACACTATACTGAACACAATGAAACAAAAAGAGAATGGAGACACAACAGAAAAGAGTAGTTGTTCTGTATCTTAGCAGAATTATCCTCGGTTCTCGTGTACCCTGTTATTGGTGTTCTTCTGAATATCATCATGTCTGGATGAAACGTTATTTTATCACGGTTTCATCGTTATCATTCTAGAACTCATCATCTTTTCATTAATCATAATTTGTAATCAGATTTCCATTAATCTTGTTTAATCATCTTATTTTAACATATGTTATCATTCAGTTAATCATACAATGATTAATTTTGGAGCGGCCATACTGTGTATTCTGTTACACGTCATTTATGTTATAAGTCATGTCACGGATAGGTCCAGTCATGTATAGATAGGATGATGTTGTTTGTCCATCATAAGCGATGATGACCATTTGTTAAATTCACTTCTGGAAATTAAGTTAGAGATATTCCTTTGTTATGAGTTTGTAGATGGCTGATATGCAGCTGAATTCTGAACTGTTTATGCAAGGTATATTTATTTATTTTTGGGGGCCACATAATGCAGTGGTTAGTACACTGGCTTCATATATTAGTAGTCCTGGGTTCATTCTCCAGGTGAGGCAGAGATTTCTTTTCAAAGTGCAACGGTTCCCTTGTCAACCCAGCCTGAATTGGGTACAGGATCAGTCCAGAAAATAAAGACTGCGAGGGAGAGATGGCTACTGCCCTCATATAGCAGAGCCACTGAAATGTGAGATCGCTAACATCTAAGATCCCTATTGCATGTAAATGCTATGGATTGTCTTTACCTAATTATTTTCACCTGCTGTATCGGAGAAAGCTTATGGTGTATGTTGGCTGGATTACATTCCAGACACGAAAATCCTCTAAAAAAATTAAGATGGAAAGCATCTACTCCTCTTGACCATGTCTCAACTTCATAAGGCGGGTCACATTGTCCTTATGCCAGAGGAATGTCTTTCAAAGAGACTGTTCTACAGTGAACTATGCATGTAAGTATTCTAGCAGAAGCCAGAAGAAACGTTTCAAGAACCACTGAAGACATCACTCAAGCAGTGTAGGATTGCCCAAACTCGAGAAAACACAGCTTTTGAATGTCTTGCCTCTAACATTCAGATCAGAGTGAGCATTACATGTTTTGAACATGGTAAAACATGACAGGAGATTCAAAAAGAGACAAAAATTAAATGAGAGATTAGACTGTTGTCCTTCATCTCAAGACTTACTGCATTCCTGCTGACTCTGCGACCGGACTTTAAGATTCCGGATTAGACTCAACAGCCATCTCAGAACTCACAAACAATCAAACCAAACTGAATCCTTAATGCCATGCTTATCTTTGCTTGCATAGGAGGAACACCATCATCAGGTGGCTGATAAAACTATGGTTGCTCCAAAGGTCCTGGGACAGGTTGGGCATTGGAGGATTAGGGGAACAGGACATGCAACATACAAAAACTGAGATTAGGGGAACAGGACATGCAACATACAAAATCTGAGATTAGGGGAACAGGACATGCAACATACAAAATCTGAGATTAGGGAACATAATATACATCTATGATTAGGGGAACAGATAATACAACATCTGAGATTAGGGGAACAGATAATACAACATCTATCATTAGGGGAACATGACATGAAACATCTGATTAAGGGAACATATAACTGTAGAGATGAATGTGGGAGGAATTGTCATCTGCAAGAAAAGCCTGTATTATATAGTTATATCATATACTAGAAGTAAACTGTTACAGAGTAGTAGATCTGACAGACAAGACTCGCATGTCTTCCTCGTGCAGACACATAACAGATTAGAACCTGAAAGTTTGTATATACAGGGAACTAAGAAGGCTTATCTAGTTTTATTCTTATAGTCTATGCCACTTGACATTGATTATCACTGGTCATTGGTTATCATGTCTTTCCTCATGCCATGTATTTCGTTTGCTGTCAATCATTTTTGATACCAATGTTCTCCCATGCCTCAATGATATTTGTCAACCATCTTCTCTCTTGATCTACCTCTCTTGCTCTTAAATTTACTTGTTACAATTTCTTCCATCTTTCCACTTCTCATGATGTGTTCAAAACATGTAGATTATCTCTTTCTGATGTAGGTAAACAATTCTCTTTATGAACTAATAACTTAGAAAAAGGTAATTTTTTAGATTTAAGTAACACCATTCTAAAAGAGTTTTGTAATAGTTAATGGTGTCTAGTTGCAATAAGATTTCTTATTTATATTTTACCGATAATAATGTTCATTTTGTGTGTCACCTTCTATGACCATGTATATTTGATGTCACCTTCTACGACCATGTATATTTTTTGTGTTACCTTCTATGAATATGTATATTTTAGCAATTTTCTGTACATTTCCTGTTATGCAATATCAACCAATCAATTTATTTCTGTATTTCTGTTGTATGTATGTTATCATTTAATCAGTTGTACCTAACTTTGTTCATTTAAAAATGAGTCATTTATTGTCCTTGATTACATTGGGTAGAGTTGATAGGACGTATTCCTTGGGTATAGATCATTGGTTATAATATTCACTCGGTTGAGGTCAGAATCGCAGAGTGAAATTGAAAAGTATTTTATGGTAATATTTCCAATGTGCTACATTAATTCTTAAAATCTTGGCAGTCATCAAAATCTAGAACTAAAACATAATGTTTGGGTTGTAGTTTACAGCTTAGCTGTGATTTCTACCTTTTCAGCCTGACAAATCTGATTTTTGTGACAGCCAATTCCATCCTCAAGCCTATTTAGTTACCTCCATGCATGTATAATTACAGTCTTGTAGTGTTTTGTTGCCTTTTTGGACCCTGATAATATTTATCCATTATACTTTTCTCTTGTCAGATTTATCGAGATGTTTACATTTGGTGCAACACTTTCATTTTATGGATATGGTACTCAAATATGTCTCCTTTATCTAATTGTTCTACTCAAAGGTGTCTCCTTTATCTAATTGTTCTACTCACATGTGTCTCCTTTATCTAATTGTTCTACTCAAATATGCCTCCTTTATCTAATTGTTCTACTCAAAGGTGCCTCCATTCTCTAATTGTTCTACTCAAAGGTGCCTCCATTCTCTAATTGTTCTACTCAAAGGTGTCTCCTTTATCTAATTGTTCTACTCAAGGGTGCCTCCATTCTCTAATTGTTCTACTCAAAGGTGTCTCCTTTATCTAATTGTTCTACTCAAATGTATCTCCATTCTCTAATTGTTCTACTCAAAGGTGTCTCCATTCTCTAAGTGTTCTACTCAAATGTGCCTCCTCTATCTAATTGTTCTACTCAAATGTGCCTCCATTCTCTAATTGTTCTACTCAAATGTGTCTCCATTCTCTAATTGTTCTACTCAAATGTGCCTCCTTTATCTAATTGTTCTACTCAAATGTGCCTCCATTCTCTAATTGTTCTACTCAAAGGTGTCTCCTTTATCTAATTGTTCTACTCAAAGGTGTCTCCTTTATCTAATTGTTCTACTCAAGGGTGCCTCCATTCTCTAATTGTTCTACTCAAAGGTGTCTCCTTTATCTAATTGTTCTACTCAAATGTATCTCCATTCTCTAATTGTTCTACTCAAAGGTGTCTCCATTCTCTAAGTGTTCTACTCAAATGTGCCTCCTCTATCTAATTGTTCTACTCAAATGTGCCTCCATTCTCTAATTGTTCTACTCAAATGTGTCTCCATTCTCGAATTGTTCTACTCAAATGTGCCTCCTTTATCTAATTGTTCTACTCAAATGTGCCTCCATTCTCTAATAGTTCTACTCAAAGGTGTCTCCTTTATCTAATTGTTCTACTCAAAGGTGCCTCCATTCTCTAATTGTTCTACTCAAAGGTGTCTCCTTTATCTAATTGTTCTACTCAAAGGTGCCTCCATTCTCTAATTGTTCTACTCAAAGGTGTCTCCTTTATCTAATTGTTCTACTCAAAGGTGCCTCCATTCTCTAATTGTTCTACTCAAATGTGCCTCCTTTATCTAATTGTTCTACTCAAGGGTGCCTCCATTCTCTAATTGTTCTTCTCAAATGTGCCTCCTTTATCTAATTGCACTACTCAAACGTGCCTCCTTTATCTAATTATGGTACTCAGCTATCCTGTTTTTATGACTAATATCTTACACCTGCTTGTGGCTATTCTATATTGAATAAGTGTTGATAATCTTATTATCAACCATTGAATATTAACTGTCTATACTTTCCTTTGTCCACCTTCTACCTCCCTCAGCTGTCTTCTACAGCACAGTCTTGGCAAGGAAATCATAGCTCACTACAGGGGCCCCCAAACCGCACAAGTCTGCTATGTTTCACCACTGACAGAAAATATTCTCTGTGACCAGTAAGCTTATTTATTATAATATAATTTATCATTCCATAAGGTACAAATATTGCAGTCAAGCTGTAAACCAGGACACATTCACTTCTCTACATCCAACTAACCAGCTGGTGTTAGATTTAAAAAAAACAATCAGAAAATAAAACATTTAGTTTCTCTTTTTAATTGATTTTAAACTCATGTTTACAATTTATGAAGAACTATATTGTGTATTGATAATTCTCAAAGTCTGCAATCTGCCTCCAGAATTCTGTAGCCTTGTGGGACTAAATTATTTGAGAAAATATAATCATAACTCTTTTTTTTCTTTATTAACTGTGGCAGACTTGTGTTGCTTCTCTCATATTTTATGTGAAACTGTTTAGAATTCAATGATGACTAGGTTACATGAAGACATTTTGTGTATATGATGGTGGATTATTAAAAAAACATTGAACATTTCAACTTTGTTCATTGTGAAAATAGTCTTTTGTTGTGATATTTGTGTGAAATAGTCTTTTGTTGGAACATTGATGTTAGTCTTTCATTGTGATTTAAAAAAAAATAGTTTTATGTTGTGATATTTGTATGAAATAGTCTTTTGTTGTGATGTTTGTTTGAAATAGTCTGTTGTGATATTTATTTATTATATTAAGAGAATAACACTTTTCATCACACGAACAATTTTTTACACACTGACCTCACTTTCTCCACATTAAACATTTTCACACACAAACCACACTGACTTATCTCCAGCTGGGTACATTCACAAGAAATAAATACAATATATAAAGTCTGTAATAGTTTATTTCCATAATGACAATATCACAGAAGCCAGATGTGTCAGGCCATTTGCTAAAATAAAATGGCAACACAATGTTTTTCCGTTCTCCTGAAGTACATCCTGTTGGAAATCTAATAGATCACTACCCTGCTACAAGAGAGATCCAGCGGAAGTATCAGAATTAATAACATAATATTAAAAAATAATAATGGCACTCAGAGTTTATAGAATTATGTACAATATAAAAAATCTTGAAGAGAAAACAATTGTGCAGTAATATATGTACAATATGGCAACAGTGGTTTGATTTTTTTGACATAAACATATCACATTCTCATTGGTTAATCGCTAGGTAAAGTCCTGTCTTGTTGAGTAGCGAAAAAACATCACTAGACTGATATGTAACCAGCTTGTGGTTATTGTTTCCTTATTACAATATCTTACACTCACTTGTGGTTATTGTTTCCTTATTACAATATCTGACACTCACTTGTGGATACTGTTTCCTTACTACAATATCTTACACTGACTTGTGGATACTGTTTCCTTACTACAATATCTTACAATCACTTGTTAATTTTTCCTTACTACAATATCTTACAATCACTTGTGGTTATTGTTTCCTTACTACAATATCTTACACTCACTTGTGGTTATTGTTTCCTTACAATATCTTACACTCACATGTGGTTATTCTCTCTTTGTTACTACAATATGTTGCACTAACTTGTGGTTATTCTTTAGTACTATAATATCTTACACTCACTTGTGGTTATTGTCCTGGTTACCGCCATGATAATTCTACTTGTGGTCATAGGAAATGACCAGTGCTATGAACATCCATGAGCTGCCACATTCTGAACAGAACCATCTGTATAACTTGTATCCCACAGATCAATTCTCATCAGTCAAGGCATGAACTTCTGTTTCCATAACCATGGAGTTCTTTAGCCTACAAGTTCTGTCAAGACTGATCTGCTAATACATATACCGTATATTTCTGTGTATAAGCCAGGTATTTGTGTAAATTAGATTAACATGAAATTCTTGCACAGTGAACACGAAGAGGAAGCATAAATTCTGAACTACACAAAGATAATAGTTTACCCTGGGAAGACTCAAAATATAATATGGATCCTAGCGAAACAAGTTTTACCGTTAAATTCCGTGTATAACCCGAGAATTTTTGGACAATAAACAGAGATGGCTTCATACTCCTAGGCTTATTTTCGAGAGTAAGATCAAATTTAAAAAAAATTACGTCCAAATCACAGTAAAAATGGAGAAAAACACTTTAAAACAAATTACAGTCACATGTCCCGATATATTAAGCCAGGATAAAATGACTAGGGCTCACCAGCAATCTAGAGCGTACTTACCATAATGCTAGGCCTCTAATTACATTAATTTCTATATATCATACAATATTTCCTTCGAAATCTCCGATATTTCTTGATAAAAACTCACTTACTAGGTCTATATCGTTATTTCCAACACGCCGCCATTTTTTTAGCAAAATTTCCCGGAAATGCTATTTTTAGCAATGGGTATTACCGGTTTTTTTTACCGTTTATAGTACATATATTTCTATCATAAAGGTTTCAATTGATCATCGAAATTGGTCAGAAAAGTATACCAGTATCTGATGTTATTTATTAACTACAGTAAAGTGTAGGTACCGGTAGTTACCGGGTGCATATAATGTCTGTGATAACAAATGACATCTATATAACGGTAACTGGCATTTATAGTCTAGCCTTACTGGGTAGTGTTTGATAGTAACAGACTAAATTATAGGAGGTTTGGCTTGCGTACAGCAAAATGTTTAAACACAATTATCTGTAGTGTAGACACAAAAACAGAACACAGAATAACATCAAATATCGATAAAATTTAGGAAAAACTTACCGGTGCCAGTCGAAACAGTCATTGAAATCCTTCGAAGTCCGAATCACTGTCTGAAGTCTGAAATAACTCATGAATGTCATCATCTGTCATGGAAACATCAGGGTGGATATCGTCAGTCTCTGGTACATTGTCGTCGTCGGCATCGTCCTCAAAGATAGCGTCGTCCTCACTTCCATCCATTGCGTTACTTATTGAACACTTTTTGAAAGATCTGATGATCATTTCGGATGAAATATCAGACCACGATTCTTTGACCCACGTAACGATTGTGGTGATGTCAACTTTTTTAATGTTACCACCCTTCGTCACTGCTAAATCAGATGATGCCATCCAGTCATTCCATTTTGCTCGGAGTCTGTCCTTGAATGGTTTGTTCAGGCAGACATCTAGTGGCTGTAAGAGGGATGTAAGTCCCCCAGGAATGACGGAAACAGACAACCCCATCTCACGGCATCGTTGTACCACTTTCTCTGTGAGATGCGCCCTAAATGAATCCCAGACTAGCATGGATGGTTTTTTTAAAGCGGCCCCCTTCCTCTGCCCCCACACTTTATCCAGCCATTCCAGGGTACCACTTTCGTCCATCCAACCTTTCGTGTGAGCACGCACAAATACGCCACTTGGGAATTTAATACCCTTAGGCAGAGTCTTGCGTTTAAATATAATAACGGGGGGCAAACGTGACCCATCTGCCATGCAAGCTAACACAACAGTGAATCGAGTTTTTTCATGCCCAGTTGTCTTTACAAAAACTGTCTTCGCACCTTTGCATTCAACGGTGCGATTAGAAGGCATATCAAAGCAGACAGGTGTCTCGTCCATGTTTCCTATTTGAGATAGATCGTAGTTAAATCTCTTCCTCAGGTTGATAGTGAAATGTTGAAACAAATCAATTTTTGTTTCTAGCTCCTTCTGCAACTTTTGCGCCAGCTTAGTGCGTGTTCGCAGACACAAGTGATGTCTGTTCATAAAGCGATTGCACCATCCCATTGACGCAACGAAGTCCTCAGATTTGTTATTCTGGAATGCAGGATCTTTCAATATCGAGAGCGCCCTGATTCGAATATTGGTGCGGGTTATAATTAATCCGTTCTGTCTAGACTCCATTATCCATTCTGATAATTTCTTCTCCAACGCAGGGAATGAAGCTGTACGGCCACGTGATGCTCTCTTTGATCTTGGCATCAAAGACAATTCTTCCTTTTTTTTCCTCCATTCTCGCACTTGCTTTTCATTCACAATGAAGTGGCGGGAAGCCATGGAATTGTTGGACTTCTCCGCAAAAGCGATAACATCCAACTTAAAACCAGCAGTATACGATGTTCGTTTCTGTCCAGGCATCCTTCTTATAAAACACGAATAAAATCAATGACAATAAAAATGTATGAACTGGAAGCTAAACTACTTGTGCAGTATTCTTGGCTAGCTAAGTCAGCCTTATATTCTATTAATTAGTCCAGCCCACTGAGGCCGCAGATGGCCTACTGGCCCTACCCATTTCAATCGGCTCAACCAATCCAAGTTTCCCTCATATTATGTGATGCCATTCAGATAAGTGACTAAATGCAATCTTTCTTTATAGAAGATTTGAAACGAGGTTCCAAATCACAACACATCATAGGCATTTTGTAGTAAAATTGCGCCGTAATTGATTCCCTCCCCAACCACTGTACATTTAGTGGAAGACGAGATCAATTTCACAATCCTCTGTTATGTTTATTTTATTACCGTATTCTCCCCACACGGTAAACATAACCAGGAACAAAGTTCAAACTCTTCTGTATCTTATAAAAACAAACGTGATCTCGCTGTCTTGCCTTTCATCATTTCCCACTTAAACGTCACTGTCAGAAGCCGGTGACATAATAGTTACGTAGTAATTACTATTCACTAGGGCTGTTCCGCGTCATAACGCCCAGACACCCAACACAGACAATTCATTCAGGAAAAACTTTGTTCCCCAAAGTCTCGCCACCTCATAAACCATCTATAGTCATGGATAGGGAAGTCAGCCTACTGGGTATTCATTATTTTCGGATATATTGATCCAGAATACAGTAGCCACCGGGGTTTCATTCCTTGATTCATTCAAGTTACGTGAGTGAAGCAAATGAAAGGAATGCTATTTTCTTAGAGTTGCAAAAGTTTGTGTTAATTTCCATTTAGCATGTCGGTTCTTTCTTATGATGATGAAGTTCATTATTGCCGGCTTTGTTAAGTTGGGGATGTCGGTCTATAGTCGGACTTTCGACTTTCTCCACTTTTGGGAAGGGATAGTTAGGTTATCGGCCTACAATCGGATGGGTTTATATTCAGAATTTAACGGTAAATAAAAAGCGATTCTAGTGGTCACATGGATTTAACAGATTTTCAACTTTTGTCACATTTTGGACATTAAAGTTACGTCCTCAGCTTATACATGGTTAAGCTTATACACGGATCCGTTTATACATGGTTGACCTTATACACAGATCAGTTTATACATGGTTGACCTTATACACAGATCAGTTTATACATGGTTGACCTTATACACAGATCAGTTTATACATGGTTGACCTTATACACAGATCAGTTTATACATGGTTGACCTTATACATAGATCAGTTTATACATGGTTGACCTTATACACAGATCAGTTTATATATACATGGTTGACCTTATACACAGATCAGTTATTACATGGTTGAGCTTATACACAGATCAGTTTATACATGGTTGACCTTATACACAGATCAGTTTATACATGGTTGAGCTTATACACGGATCAATTTATACACGAGTCAGCTTAAACACTGATCAGCTTATATATGGAAACATACGGTACATATGAATGATACTGTATAATTCTGAAGTATTGTATGTACATAAAATGATGTAGTAAGCTAAGGTTAGAAATTGCTAGGTTTTGATGAGAACAAGTCAGGACTCAAGTCTATAGATTGGGGGGGGGGGTATATTATTTAAGATACTACTGCAAGATGTTGTAGTAATACAGTAAAAATATTCACAAGTGTATGTAAGAATATTCACAAGTGTATGTAAGAATATTCACAAGTGTATGTAAGAATATTCACAAGTGTATGTAAGAATATTCACACGTGTATGTAAGAATATTCACAAGTGTATGTAAGATATACCCTTAGCAAATCAAAACATGACTTATAGTATTAGGAATGTAATGAAAAGGTGGGCGAACTCTCTCCCATAACAAAACCTCTCCTTTAGCAAAACCTCTCCCGTAACAATTGTCTACACAAAAAAAAGTAATTACATTTCTCATTTAAAAGAAGGAATTACAAGCCAAAAAAAACCGGTTCAATTCCTTTTTTTAAAAAGTAAATCTGCCTTCTCTATTGAAAACGTATGTGCAGGATTGTGCTTGTCTAAAATTCAGTCTATGTCATAGACATGCATTAGACATACTCAGAAGACAGGAAAATTGTATTACAAGAGAGGCATTGATATGAATACGCAGAGAGAGAGAGAGAGAGAGAGAGAGAGAGAGAGAGAGATGATCTAGAACAATTTGGACAAAAGAGACAACACGTCTTAGAGTTAGTGGTACTACATGGAAATACATGGAGATGAGTTCTAAGACCAGGATAGCGCGAAGATAATTTTTTTCATGACCTTTGCTTATCTGGGGGACACGGGATTGATTTTGAAAATTTTTTTTTAAGTGACTCCATTTACTGTTAATTACCGTGTATAAGCCTATCCGATAATAGATCGAGGGAGGTGATGTGGGCATCCCAAAAGTATCTAAAGTCCAAAATCCGATTATAGACCGACATCCCACAAATGTAACAATGTAATAATTAACTTCTTCGTCATAAGAATGAATGGACATGCTAAATAGAAATTAACACACAATTTAGCAACTGTAAAATGCAAGGACATTTCTTTCATTTACATCACTCACATTACTTGAATGAAAGAATCAAGAAATGAATAGTCCACTGTATTCCGGAAACAATACATGCAAAGATAATACAGCACTGTATTTCCTAACCATGTCTATAGATGGTGTATCACATGTGATGATAATTTGGAATAACTGACCATTCTTTCCTGAACAAATTGTTTGTGTTGGGTGTCCGGCGTTCTTACGTGGTACTGCTCTAGTGAATAGTAATTACTACATAATTATTTTGCCACCATGTTCTGACAAAACTACAGCAGACAGTAAAATCTAAGCGGAAAACGATGCGATGAAAAAACTACTAGACAAACGGGCACCATCTAGTCTCTTTGTTTTTAAAAGATGCAGAAGAATTTGAACTTTGTTACCCATATGTTTGTCTTGATGGGAGTATATGGTAATAAATTTGAGAGAGGATTGTGAAATTGATCTCGTCTGCCATTAAATGTTCATTGGTGGGGGGGGAAATCAATTACGACAGAATTTTCCTAAAAATGCATGTGATATGTTGGGATATGGAGCCCCTCATTCCAAGTCTTCTATAAAGAAAGATATTCTGTCACTTATCTGAATGGCATCATCAAAATGTGAGGGAAACTTAGATTGGTTGAGCTGATTGAAATGGGTAGGGCAAGTAGTCAATCTGTGGCCTCAGCGGGCTGGACTAATTAACAGAATATAAGGCAGTGACGTAGCTAGTCAAGAATACTGCACAAGTAGTTTAGCTTCCAGTTTATACATTTTTATTGTCACTGATGCAAACCATAAGAAAAAGAGATTAGATATGGAGAAATGGGTACCGGGAGAAGCCGTGTTACGGGTTTGTGGTAAGTAGCTCGTCTTGAACAAGTGAAGGTGTAGAAGAACTAGACTGTGGAGGATCTAATAAACTGATAGGTCCAAACTGAACTGCAGAATTCTGTGTTGTTGGAATGGAAAGATTGGTAGGAGTGAAAGGATTATCATAATCCAAAGGTGTTGGAATGTAGGAATTTGTGAAATTCAGTATTGCTGGAATGGAAGGATTGTTAGAATCCAATATTGCTGGAATGGAAGGATTGTTAGAATACAATATTGAAGGAATGGGAGGGTTGTTAGAATCCAATATTGCTGGAATGGAAGGATTGTTAGAATCCAATATTGCTGGAATGGGAGGATTGTTAGAATCCAATATTGATGGAATGGGAGTATTGTTATAATCCAATATTGAAGGAATGGGAGGATTGTCAAAATCCAATATTGCTGGAATGGGAGGATTGTTAGAATCCAATATTGATGGAATGGGAGTATTGTTATAATCCAATATTGATGGAATGCAAGGATTCACAGAATCCAATTTTGTAGGCATAGACAGATTAGTAGAATGTGCACATATATGGTTTGAAGTCTGGACAGATTCTGTACATATATCATTGGATGTCGGAACAACATGTGTACGTCTTGCATTCTGTATCCTATCATTTTCACATGGTGACGTATATTTCCTGACATTTTCATTTGCAAGTAATGGTTCATTGTCTTCATATTCTTCAGGAACTATGATAACATTCTCTGTATAGTTTTGTACATGTACTCCCTCATCGACTTCTAGCCTGTTGAATCGTCCTTTTAGACAAATCAGCAGAGGTATACAAGCAGCAGTAGAAGCAACTACAGCCCAGTTCATCCACATGTGTCCTGAAATAAAAAAAAGCAGCAAGTCATTACAAGATAGATGGAAACAGTGTCATGTAAGGTGTTACCAAGAGAAGACTGAGTATTTTCCTCATACAAGAGTTCAATAATATGTCTGTTAACTCTAGCGTGTTGCTAGGAGAAGGTCGACTGTTTTGGTCATGTGAGAGTCCTATAATATCTCTGTTAACTCTAGCAGGTTGCTAGAAGAAGGTCGACTGTTTTAGTCATGTGAGAGTCCTATAATATATCTGTTAACTCTAGCAGGTTGCTAGGAGAAGGTCGACTGTTTTGGTCATGTGAGAGTCCTATAATATCTCTGTTAACTCTAGCAGGTTGCTAGGAGAAGGTTGACTGTTTTGGTCATGTGAGAGTCCTATAATATCTCTGTTAACTCTAGCAGGTTGCTAGGAGAAGGTTGACTGTTTTGGTCATGTGAGAGTCCTATAATATATCTGTTAACTCTAGCAGGTTGCTAGGAGAAGGTCGACTGTTTTGGTCATGTGAGAGTCCTATAATATCTCTGTTAACTCTAGCAGGTTGCTAGGAGAAGGTTGACTGTTTTGGTCATGTGAGAGTCCTATAATATCTCTGTTAACTCTAGCAGGTTGCTAGGAGAAGGTCGACTGTTTTAGTCATGTGAGAGTCCTATAATATATCTGTTAACTCTAGCAGGTTGCTAGGAGAAGGTCGACTGTTTTGGTCATGTGAGAGTCCTATAATATGTCTGTTAACTCTTAAAGACTAGAATATTTAAACCATTTTTTCCATAATTTTTTTTTCTCTCACTGCAATAACATTTGTTAGAAAGTGAAATGTCTTGAAGATGACATGATGCATGCAGAACTGCTTAGAAAGACAAATAATTGAGGACAGAGCACCTGGGTGGAGGAGGAAAGGCAGACCAAGAAGACGATGGACTGACGACATTAAAAATAACATAAATACGTCATTGGAAAATGTAAGCCGCATCGCCCAAAACAGAGAAGGGTTCAAGGAGTTCATTGGGAAGACAAAGCTCTGGGGAAAATATGTCACATAATATAAACATGTATAAAGTGAAATGTCTTGAAGATTACATGATTCATAAACATGTATAAAGAGAATCATAATCCCACAGTGCATCATAATAAAGAGAAATGAATAACGAATTTGAATTTAAAATGGAGTTACTGGTATATGGCTTTGCCCATATTCCAATACTGCTATCACTACTACTAGAGCTACAACTATTACTACTATTACTACTTCTATTTCTAATACTATTACTACTGCCTACATCTTGTGTAATAATTCATTATCAATAGAAGTAAGAACGAACATACTAAAATGTTACATAGAGCCCATACTGTTATTTGGTAGTGAAACATAGACAATTGACAATATTGCAAGAAAACATTTGGAGGTCACAGAGATGTGGTTTTATAGAAGAATGTTGAAAATATCATGGTCAGCTAAAAAGAGTAATGCTATAATTCTACAACTGGTCAACTCAGATAGAGAACTTATTAAATGTATTAGAAGATGACAATCACAGTTTCTGGTTCATGTCATGAGAAGAGGTGGGCTGGAGAACATTGTAGCAACTGGAAAGATCAAGGGTAAGAGAGACAGAGGAAGACAACATGAGAAAATGTTGGATGACTTGAAAGCCTGGCATGATGTAAAATCATCAGAAACTATATTTAAATGTATAATAAACAGAGGACTGTGGAGAAACATGATCGCCTATGCCAGAAGGCATGATAACAATGAATTACTACTACTATTACTTCTACTACTATTATTAATAATATTTCTACCACTCTTACTTCTACCATTAGTACTACTATTTTTACTACTACTGTTATAAGTACACTGCTATTACAGTGTTTTGTTTTTATTAAATGCATTCATTCATTAGCCAGGTCTTTGAACAATTTGGATTCTATGATGTACACTCTACACAAAATAAAACAAACACACCACATAAAAATATAATGTTGTCTGTACTTTGCCAACAACTTATGGTATGGAAACCTGTGTACACACATTTGAAATTCTAGAGTTATATTTGGAATACATAGGCCTACACATTATACATATCAACTTACCAATATTTTGAATAGAAAGCACAGCAAAAAATATCACACCCCAAAGGTTACTAAACAATGACATAATGCCATTTGCAGTGCCCTCACTGGTAGGATAAGCTAGTTCACATGCCAACTCAAATAGCAGCGGCACAGCAATGTTTAGAGTTGTGTTTGCAGAAACTGTTGTTATATAGAGTCCAGCTGGAATATAAAACAAGAGATTATTGAAATCTGTTGTGTATTTATCAGGTGGTCAACGTGTGAGGATGGTGATGGTGATGGTTAGGGAACGATCAAGAGAACACTTCCCTTCCCTGAGGATCTTCTAAGTGTGGTAGTTAAACTTTTTTCTTTCTGCTCAAGATGTTTATTCAGAGATCCCTGGGAATTATCTCTTAAATCTTACCAGTTGTTCAGTTATTATGACATCTTTGATGGTTAAGAGATTTGATCTTAATTAATATTTATTATGACAGCTTTGATGGTCAAGAAAATTGATCAGGATAAATCAAATTTATTATGAAAACAGTGATGGTCATGACAATTTATCTGCATTACCTTTACCTCGCTATGGGCGAATATTTTCTCAGAAATTTCCCCGTTTTTGACAGCTGCTGACACAATTTTTTCTACAATTTCTGTGACCATATTTGATGAAGTTAAACTCATACAAACAATAATGTCATGTGACTGCAATCAGCGAATCATAGTTAGCAGTTGTATTCAACTTCCAATTTCGGTAATGGTGTAAGGAACATAGGATAGGAGACTGTCTTTACAAAAAATTGTAAAGATCGAGAGACATCCATCTGAAACCATCAGTAGGTAACAATGGTCCGTCAATATGTATAATCAATGTACAATCATTGTGGATTATGATTCTGAGAGTAAGGAATTCATTGTAATTACGTTAGCTTTTTGAAGTATATGCAGTATCGCGTTAGTTTTGCTATATGACATTAAAAAATTGTGGTCGTTTGTTTGTCCTGATGAAGGTTTTTTAGTCGAAATATCATATGTCCCTGTATCCTTGTATGTTTATTTTGGTAACACATCTACCTATTTTTGTTTTTATTTATCTTGACATTTGTCCTATGTTACATTAGCCACCAACTTCCTGTTTAGGTTTGTTACCCTACACTGGAATTTATCCAGTACTCTCAAGAGCAAGATTTTTGACACAGTAAGTTAATTATTTGTTTATTTATTTCCCCAGCGATATTATGTTACTTTAGTTATGAAACTATATTAGACTTAGGTGTTTAAACATACCCGGTATGTTATCAGGGTTGCCACTTTGGGAAATAAAAGTTGTAATTTTGTATTAATTGTTTTTAAAAGTTTCACAAACTTTTCCATCTGTACAACCTTCTCATGCATCTTGTAACACAGATACACAAACAGATCTTACACCAATATATGCAGCATTAAATTCTTCATTTTCACATATAGAAATTATTTAAAAATCTCTAAAAGCAAAAATGTTATTGTGGTTTCCAAACAATAACACCTGATTTTCTCTGTGTGATGTTTTGTATTTTCTGGGGGAAAAAATGCCTTTACCACATTCTCACTTCTATTGTATCCCTCAAATATAAAAATAAAATACACACATATTTGCAAAAAATTTGTTTACATGTGCAAATATTATTTCTAAATCTCTAACAATAAAAAGTTATAGCTTTTTCCAAACACCCATGTTTGGTTGATTTTTGCACACAAAAAAATGTTCTCACCACTTGCTCATGTCTATCATATGACACATAAAGAAAAAAACAAATTACCGTTAAATTCCGTGTATAACCCGAGAATTTTTGGACAAAAAACAGAGATGACTTCATACTCCTAGGCTTATTTTCGAGAGTAAGATCAAATTTAAAAAAAATTACGTCCAAATCACAGTAAAAATGGAGAAAAACACTTTAAAAAAAATTACAGTCACATGTCCCGATATATTAAGCCAGGATAAAATGACTAGGGCTCACCAGCAATCTAGAGCGTACTTACCATAATGCTAGGCCTCTAATTACATTAATTTCTATATATCATACAATATTTCCTGCAAAATCTCCTATATTTCTTGATAAAAACTCACTCACTAGGTCTATATCGTTATTTCCAACACGCCGCCATTTTTTTAGCAAAATTTCCCGGAAATGCTATTTTTAGCAATGGGTATTACCGGTTTTTTTTTACCGTTTATAGTACATATATTTCTATCATAAAGGTTTCAATTGATCATCGAAATTGGTCAGAAAAGTATACCAGTATCTGATGTTATTTATTGACCAATATACGGTAATGGTCTGTGGAAAAAAACAAATGAAATACCATAGCCTAAGCTGATGGGTAGCCTAGTCTTGTTTGTGTAGGGAAACACTAACTACCAGTAATCTAAACACTGTCACACACTTTCTTGTTGCGGTAAAGCAAATGTTACAACAGTTACTGACCGTCTACTAGGCTATAAGACCTGTGTACAGAAAATTTAAAACAACACCTCAAAGGCAGATTTTGAGTATTTCCGTGCATGTCGCTGGTCGGTCTTGCCATGTTTTAACATGGGACTCCAAGTATATAAATATTGACCAAGGCAATAATCAGAAACATAGAATGAAGTCCTAATTAATTCTGTACAGAGGTCTTACTCTTCATACTACAGTCTTGCACAAACACTCACATTTTTGACATCCAAAACTTTGCCGCTTAGGCAGTGTTGGAGGGAGGGGAATGGGGGAAAGAAATCAATAGTGGAAACTGTCTGAGCTGTGCCTCAGTTTATATTACCGTATAAGGTAAACATACAGGTCACACAAAGTTCAAACTCTTCTGTATCTTTTAAAAACAAACGTGATCTGGCATGTTTTTGTCTGGCCATTCATCCATTCATCTTCCCGTTTCCCGCTTACACTTACGGGAATAAAATCACAATAACAATAAAAATGTATGAACTGAAGCTAAACTACTTGTGCAGTATTCTTGGCTAGCTAAGTCAGCCTTATATTCTGTTAATTAGTCCAGCCCACTGAGGCCACAGATTGACTACTGGCCCTACCCATTTCAATTGGCTCAACCAATCCTAGTTTCCCTCACATTATGTGATGCCATTCAGATAAGTGACTAAATGCAATCTTTCTTTATAGAAGATTTGATGCGAGGTTCCAAATCACAACACATCTTAGGCATTTTGTAGTAAAATTGCGCCGTAATTGATTCCCTCCCCCAACCACCGTACATTTAGTGGAAGAAGAGATCAATTTCACAATCCTCTGTTATGTTTATTTTATTACCCTATTCTCCCCACACGGTAAACATAACCAGGAACAAAGTTCAAACTCTTCTGTATCTTATAAAAACAAACGTGATCTCGCTGTCTTGCCTTTCATCGCTGTCTTGCCTTTCATCATTTCCCACTTAAACGTCACTGTCAGAAGCGGGTGACATAATAGTTACATAGTAATTACTATTCACTAGCGCTGTTCCGCGTCATAAGGCCCAGACACCCAACACAGACAATTCATTCAGGAAAAACTTTGTTCCCCAAAGTCTCGCCACCTCATAAACTGTCTATAGTCATGGATAGGGAAGTCAGCCTACGGGTATTCATTATTTTCGGATATATTGTTCCAGAATACAGTAGCCACCGGGGTTTCATTCCTTGATTCATTCAAGTTACGTGAGTGAAGCAAATGAAAGGAATGCTATTTTCTTAGAGTTGCAAAAGTTTGTGTTAATTTCCATTTAGCATGTCGGTTCTTTCTTATGATGATGAAGTTCATTATTGCCGGCTTTGTTAAGTTGGGGATGTCGGTCTATAGTCGGACTTTCGACTTTCTCCACTTTTGGGAAGGGATAGTTAGGTTATCGGCCTACAATCGGATGGGTTTATATTCAGAATTTAACGGTACACACATTTTTGCAGTATGTAATTCTTTATTTAATTATGCAAAAATTATTTTAACATCTTTGAAATAAAAAAAACAGTTAATGTGTTTTCCAAACATCCATTAAAGAAAAACCACACACTTCAAAAAAAAGAATGTGGTGGCAGGGGAGAGATAGCATAATTTTAACCGGGCTTGGTAAAAGTTAATCACATTTATTATGACAGCCTTGATGGTCAAGAGAATTGACTATTTTGACATACTGACCACAAATTATTGACAATAGCTAACAACTGAAGTACAACTGTAATCAAACAAAACTTGGAAAAGTGTAGTGATGTTTTGCTAATGGCAGGTAAACTCTCTTTTGTATGAATGTCAGAGGTGAACAATCACAGGTAAACTCTCTTTTGTATGAATGTGAGAGGTGAACAATCACAGGTAAACTCTCATTTGTATGGATATGAGAGGTGCACAGTTACTCAAGCAGGCTTAAGAGAGGCAAATCATGGATGGGTCAAGCCAAGGATACGTTTAACATATCTGCACCCCAGAAAACAGCTGCTGGCGAGGAATGGGTACGTATTCCTATGGTCTTTCAAGACCGTTATTACACTCAATAGGTATCGCTATGAAATATCTCTCTTATTTTTGTCCCCTGACATGCAGATGTGGAGGGAAATGAGTGGGCCAACAAATTAACTAGTCTCGTCACCAGAACAGATGGTCAGCCTATGGACCAAGCAGACATATTCACTGCTCTTCGTGAGTCCTCACGATCAGAGGATTTTGAGATGAATAAGCATGAGTCAATATCGAGAAAGCAAGAATTGCGAGTGAGAATGGGCGTGACCCGAAGAGAACCCCTGACAAAGATTTCAAAAAGAGTAGCGAACTAACATAGAACAGGAACTATCAGCAGTTATACCCTGAGAGTTTTACTGAAGCGGAGATTGGAGCACCTATGGACTTGTCCGGTGTGCAAAGAGGATAATCAAAATACCTAATAAAACAAACATAATTGTGAGAAATAAATACTTTTGCAGGTCAACAAGAAATAGAAGTCAGTGTCATAGTTGCCATATACAGGTAAACAGAAGTCAGTGTCATAGTTGCCATATACAGGTAAATAGAAACTACTTAAATAAACATTAGAATGTAATTGTTACTTACTCTCAGAACATGGGATGATGGCAATCATCATCAGAGAAAATACCAACAAAGCAGCTGTAGTCAGGACATACATTAGAATAACCAACAACTTGATGTAGCGAACAAATCGGTTGGCAAATCTGTAGGATAAATGTGTAGTAGAATTAGTTTTTTATTATTCTTCTGCAAATCTGTTGGATAAATTTGTAGATTTAGTTTATTATCTTCAGCAAATCTGTTGGATAAATTTGTAGATTTAGTTTATTATCTTCAGCAAATCTGTTGGATAAATTTGTAGCAAAGTTAGATAACAATTCACCAGCATTTCCAGAACCTGAAATTGGACCGCAGAATAACAATACCATTACCTGAAATGTGGGCCTCTGTCATAATAGGCATGAGGGGTTCTAATAACAATTAGCTATTATTCTTCCTCCAATATTTCAAACTTCCTGCTGGTAAAAATGTTACCAGGATTCAGTTCATGCAATAAAATATATTACATCGCAGTTTACAGTTAGACTGAAATGTCTGTGCTGCTCAACAACACTTACTTTGTCTGGGCATTTTCTATGTAGTGGGTTGTCTTTCCTTTTCTTCTGTAGAGCTTCTGCCAGTTCACAAGATGTAGCCCAGAGAAATGAATGTATTGTTCCATTCACAAGATGTAGCCATGAGAAATGAATGTATTGTGTCATTCACAAGATGTAGCCCAGAGAAAGGAATGTATTGTGTCATTCACAAGATGTAGCCCAAAGAAAGGAATGTATTGTGTCATTCACAAGATGTAGCCCAAAGAAAGGAATGTATTGTGTCATTCACAAGATGTAGCCCAGAGAAAGGAATGTATTGTGTCATTCACAAGATGTAGCCCAGAGAAAGGAATGTATTGTGTCATTCACAAGATGTAGCCCAGAGAAAGGAATGTATTGTGTAATTCACAAGATGTAGCCCAGAGAAAGGAATGTATTGTGTCATTCACAAGATGTAGCCCAGAGAAAGGAATGTATTGTGTCATTCACAAGATGTAGCCCAGAGAAAGGAATGTATTGTGTAATTCACAAGATGTAGCCCAGAGAAAGGAATGTATTGTGTCATTCACAAGATGTAGCCCAGAGAAAGGAATGTATTGTGTCATTCACAAGATGTGGCCCAGAGAAATGAATGTATTGTGTCATTCACAAGATGTAGCCCAGGGAAATGAATGTATTGTGTCATTCACAAGATGTAGCCCAGAGAAAGGAATGTATTGTGTCATTCACAAGATGTAGCCCAGAGAAATGAAAGTATTGTGTCATTAAAAAGATGTAGCCCAGAGAAATGAATGTTTTGTGTCATTCACAAGATGTAGCCCATAAAAAATGAATGTATTGTGTCATTCACAAAATGTAGCCCAGAGAAATGAATGTATTGTGTCATTTACAAGATGTAGCCCAGAGAAAGGAATGTATTGTGTCATTCACAAGATGTAGCCCAAAGAAAGGAATGTATTGTGTCATTCACAAGATGTAGCCCAAAGAAAGGAATGTATTGTGTCATTCACAAGATGTAGCCCAGAGAAAGGAATGTATTGTGTCATTCACAAGATGTAGCCAAGAGAAAGGAATGTATTGTGTCATTCACAAGATGTAGCCCAGAGAAAGGAATGTATTGTGTAATTCACAAGATGTAGCCCAGAGAAAGGAATGTATTGTGTCATTCACAAGGAGTGGCCCAGAGAAATGAATGTATTGTGTAATTCACAAGATGTAGCCCAGGGAAATGAATGTATTGTGTCATTCACAAGATGTAGCCCAGAGAAAGGAATGTATTGTGTCATTCACAAGATGTAGCCCAGAGAAATGAAAGTATTGTGTCATTCAAAAGATGTAGCCCAGAGAAATGAATGTTTTGTGTCATTCACAAGATGTAGCCCATAAAAAATGAATGTATTGTGTCATTCACAAAATGTAGCCCAGAGAAATGAATGTATTGTGTCATTTACAAGATGTAGCCCAGAGAAAGGAATGTATTGTGTCATTCACAAGATGTAGCCCAAAGAAAGGAATGTATTGTGTCATTCACAAGATGTAGCCCAAAGAAAGGAATGTATTGTGTCATTCACAAGATGTAGCCCAGAGAAAGGAATGTATTGTGTCATTCACAAGATGTAGCCCAGAGAAAGGAATGTATTGTGTCATTCACAAGATGTAGCCCAGAGAAAGGAATGTATTGTGTAATTCACAAGATGTAGCCCAGAGAAAGGAATGTATTGTGTCATTCACAAGGAGTGGCCCAGAGAAATGAATGTATTGTGTAATTCACAAGATGTAGCCCAGGGAAATGAATGTATTGTGTCATTCACAAGATGTAGCCCAGAGAAAGGAATGTATTGTGTCATTCACAAGATGTAGCCCAGAGAAATGAAAGTATTGTGTCATTCAAAAGATGTAGCCCAGAGAAATGAATGTTTTGTGTCATTCACAAGATGTAGCCCATAAAAAATGAATGTATTGTGTCATTCACAAAATGTAGCCCAGAGAAATGAATGTATTGTGTCATTTACAAGATGTAGCCCAGAGAAATGAATGTATTGTGTCATTTACAAGATGTAGCCCAGAGAAATGAATGTGTTGTGTCATTCACAAGATTTAGCCAAGAGAAAGGAATGTATTGTGTCATTGGTTAGGCCTATAGTTAGTCTATACTGTCTTTGATATTTTATTGTGACAGTTTGCTGAATAGAATTTTCACTGGTTGATCCGCTGACGAAAGAATTCTCACCAGTTGATACGCTGATGAAAGGATTCTCACCAGTTGATCCGCTGATGAAAGAATTCTCACCAGTTGATCCGAAGAAGAAAGAATTCTCACCAGTTGTTCCGCTGATGAAAGGATTCTCACCAGTTGATCCGCTGATGAAAGGATTCTCACCAGTTGATCCACTGATGAAAGAATTCTCACCAGTTGATCCGAAGAAGAAAGAATTCTCACCAGTTGTTCCGCTGATGAAAGGATTCTCACCAGTTGATCCGCTGATGAAAGGATTCTCACCAGTTGATCCACTGATGAAAGGATTCTCACCAGTTGATCCGCTGATGAAAGAATTCTCACCAGTTGATCCGCTGATGAAAGAATTCTCACCAGTTGATCCGCTGATGAAAGAATTCTTCTAATTATACTAGATTTCAGTACTTGGTGAGAAAGGCCATTTTCATTTTCTGTCCCATTTACAAATCTGTTATGTTCTGTTTGTTCGTATGTTATGTCTATTATGTTCTGATTGTTGTTTCTTGAAATATAAAAATAATGTCTTTGTTTCTATCATTTTTAATAATTATACATATTCTTTTGGATTGTACTAATTACAGTTAACATAGTAAAGTAACCCATAGCATTTATTAATGCCGTAAGGGTGTGAGATGTTAGCGATCTCACAATTCAGAGGCTCTGCTACATGAGGGCGGTAGTCATCTCTTCTCCCTCGCAGTCTTTACTTTCCGGATTAATCCGGTACCCATTTAAGGCTGGTTTGACCTGGGAGCCGTTGCAATCTGAAAAAAATTTCTACCTCAACTGAACCCAGGACCACTCATATGCGAAGCCAGTGCGCTAACCACTGCGCTATGCGGCTCCCTCAAATTAACATATCCAATTCTCAATCACTGCTTCGAAACATACACAATGGTAGATGTTGATATGAGTGGCTGACATTTATACCTGCCTATAATCTCTGCGATATCACATAGATTTACTGTCTGGACATGCAGGCCCTTGAGGTAATGAGAAACCTGACACACTGGCATCCAATTTATCAATACACAGAGAGTTGATAATGAATAAAGGGCATGTACTGAAACTATTTCATGAGTGTCAGCTGCTGGGTCTAGACGTAGGGATTTACAAAACATGAAGATTGAGATTCAGAGAATTTGATATTAAACACAGACCTAGTACAACTGAACTGAGTAGATTGATGAGCATGTTCAACCAGTGAGCCACTGAAACACATATCATGCATACTTTCAATGTTTGCTCAGAGAGACTGTGCACCAATGTGCCTGCCCATATTGATATAGGTCAATAACTCAACATTTTATTCCAATTAAGCTAATAAAAATACCATACATGATCCAATGTCTGTCATATACACCACCCTGTCATATAGGATGCCCTGTCGATGTTATGTCATATATAGAACACCCTATCATATTGACGACACTGTCATGTTGACTAGTCATAAAATTCTTCATTTATATCTAGATATTGTCCTGTCTCTATTTAACTGTAAAGTGTTGCAGGAATAAATGATGATTGGTTTTTTGAGGTTATGGCACATTATGGCTCAGAATATTGGTAACTCCTTCAATCCACTTTCTTCTTGGTCTTCTTCTGTCTCTTGCTGCACCCATTCTCATGTTGCATGCCCATTTGTATAACAATTTATAAATAACTTTTATAAAGGTAAAAGGTAGGTCCCATGACAGCAACCTGCCATCAACGATGGAGATAATTCTTCATGTACTAGGCCACATCAACTAAGGTGGGGTGGCCAGTTCCCATCCTTGCTATCTTTACTTTCCCTAAATCATGCATCAGATACCCATTTACAGCTGCGTCAACTAGAGAAGTGGCCATGTGAGGCAAGAAATCAAGACCCAGATTTTTTATTCTTGAGGTTTCATTTCTTAAAAAATGTTACAATATTTATATTAACATATCAATACTAAAATGTCATTGATTCGTATCACACATTCATTTCTACCAATCTTGATATGAAATTTGTACACAGAGACAATACAATTATTAACAAATACAAATATCATCATTTTCTGCACATAAAATAATCTGCTTACAGCAAGATTGGAAAATACTAATTAATATAAAGAAATAATTAAACTTTTGTTTGCTTAAGGATATTAACAGAAAGTTATACCTTCCAACAAGCAATGAACCAACACATCCAGCTACTGTTGAATAAAATCCCATCCATCCTGCAGTATCCTAGATTGTTGATAATTGTATTAAACAAGTTAACATTTGTGTTGTTGTTTCTTTATATTCAGATAATTGTTTAGATAAACTTTAACTGTATGTATAAACACATCTCTGTTTTTTTAGATGTCATGTACATCTTGACTTCTGTTATTCTAGATATTTCGCACTCATTAAATTACTGTTATTTCACATGCACTTTGTAAATAAACGTATGTTACATTAGTTCTACAGAACTTATAAACTTCTGTTAGTTTATATGCACTGTGGGCAGAAATGTCTGTTATTTTAGTTTCCCTGTACATAAACTTGTTAATATAGTTGTGATGTACAAATAAACTTGCTACTATAGTTTTCCTGTAGACATAAACTTTTTACTTTAGTTGGCATGTACAAATAAATGTGTTCCTTTTGTTGGCATGTACACATAAACATGTTACTTTAGATGTTCTCAGTATCACATAAATGATTGCCTTTAATTGTATACATATAAACTTGCTACTTTAGTAGGCATATACACATAAACTTGTTACTTTAGTTGTGCACCTATATAATTATTACTTTAGCTGCCCTGTATACATAAACATGTTACTTTAATTATACTTTAATCCTGTACACATAAATTTGTTACTTTAGATGTGTACATAAAAACATGTTACTTTAGTTACCCTGTACACATTGGATTCATGAACAAAACACACATTTCTTACACATATATTATGACTGTATTGTAATAGGGTATATTGTAGATATGGTATATTGTAGATAGGGTATATTGTAGATAGGGTATATTGTAGATATGGTATATTGTAGATAGGGTATATTGTAGATAGGGTATATTGTAGATAGGGTATATTGTAGATAGGATATATTGTAGATAGGGTATATTGTAGATATGGTATATTGTAGATAGGGTATATTGTAGATAGGGTATATTGTAGATAGGGTATATTGTAGAGAAATACGAATGTTCTATAGATAATGTTTCATATTGTCATAATGTTTGTGACACTAGATCATAAATCTACAGAACTATAGATGTACTCTGACATTTCATAAATCTACAGAGCTATAGATATACTCTGATGTGTCAGACTACTTTCTGGCTGTATGAGATTCAAAATGCATGAAAATGGTTAATGCACATGCATTACAAACATAATAATGATATCTGCAAGTCTAACAAACATAGCAAACATGACAACAAACATAGCAAACATGACAACAAATATAGTAAACATGAGAACAAACATAGCAACAAACACAGAAAATATAACAAGCACAGAAAACATGACAACAAACATAGCAAACATGACAACAAATATAGTACACATGACAACAAACATAACAACACGCAAAGAAAACATGACAACAAACATAGCAAACATGACAACAAATATAGCAAACATGACAACAAACATAACATGCACAGAAAACATGACAACAAACATAGCAATACACACAGAAAACATGACAACAAACATAGCAATACGCACAGAAAACATGACAACAAACATAGCAATACGCACAGAAAACATGACAACAAACATAGCAATACGCACAGAAAACATGACAACAAACATAGCAAACAGAGAACAAATATAGAAATATAGTACACATGACAACACACATAACAACAAGCACATAAAACATAGCAACAATATCAGAAATATTATTATTCTTATAGCAAAATGGGGAACCTGATTTTTAAATTAATAATGATCATGATGATGATGATGACATTTGGTGTCTCTACAGTCAGTCATGAAACAGGTTGAGTCAGCCATGAAACAGGTTGAGTCAGTCATGAAACAGGTTGAGTCAGTCATGAAACAGGTTGAGTCAGTCATGAAACAGGTTGAATCAGCCATGAAACAGGTTGAGTATAAATTGCTGAGACATATTGTCATTATGTTTCATACATGGTCTGTGTGTATTTTTTTAATGTGTTTTTCTATCTGTGTGAGATGTAACAGTATCGCAGTGTTACATGCATGTATAACAAGATTGTCAAATTGTGGAAGCCATGCAGCAGATTGTGGAAGCCATGCAACAGATTGTGGAAGCCACGCTGCAGATTGTGGAAGCCACGCAGCAGATTGCATCATGATGGTATGTGGACTTATGGTGTCCTTGTAACTTTATGAAAGTAAATTAAAATGATAATATTCACTCTATAATATAACATTTACAGAACAATATTCAGTAATATCATTGTTTACTTTACAAAACTAAAGACTATCATTTTAATGTGGTTAAAATTCTGGTATTTGGTGATGAGTGTCATGCTGTAAAATAAAAAGCACTTGCCGTAAAACATACAATAAGACCATGAACTGACCTCTGTGATGGACACACACATCAAGCATACAAATTAGCTGACCTCTGTGATATGATCAACTCATACAACAAGCAGACAATTATCTTACCTCAGAGATGGACACAGATTTGAGATTGATGTTCAGAACACTCATCCATGAACCAAAGAATCCAGTCGACACACCAAACAGCATCGTGATGATAAGGAAGTATATTTTCCTGATATATATATCAGAAATATTATTGAATGACATCTTGTATATCACATTTTATGTATGTTTATAGCAGTCTATGAGAAAATATAAAGATTTTTTAGACTAACATGTCCTACATGATGTGAGGTAAACTAGGTCCATGACGGCAACCTGCCAGCAGGGATGACGATAACTCTTTATGTACTAAGTCGCAGAAGCTATTATGTGGGGTAACCAGTTCCCTTTCTTTGCTGTGTTTCAATCAATCAATCAAGTGCCTTGCTGAATGGCGTAGGCGATCATGTTTCTCCACGACTCTCTGTTTCTTGTGTTGTCAATAAGCTCAGTTGGTGAGCTTCTACCACGCCACAATACAAGTCCATCTAGTAACTTTTCTCTTTGTCATCCCCTATCTCTTCTCCCCTTGATCTTTCCAGTGGTTATTAAGTGTTCAAGCTGTGTTCTTCTCAGCACATGCCCTAAAAACCTTGACTGTCTGCCTCTAAATTTTTGGTTTCTGACAAAATCTACATTGGCATGCTGCTTGATGCCTGAATGAATGCACAACTTTCCTCTCTGATGGTCTCCCCCTACTTTTGAGCCGTGAAGACCCAGGCGCTCCTGATGTGCCTCTCAACCGACCCATCAGTATATATAATCATATCACCTTCCCTGGAAATTGTCTACTAAAACGGATGAATTAAAACAACAGCAGCAACAGCAACACCTGAGACAGAAATAGCAACAGTTGCAACAACTACAGCAATTACTGCAACAGCAATAACAACAGCATCAACAACACCTGTGACAGTGACAACAACAGCTGAAAAAAAAACAATAACAACACCTGAGAAAGCAATAACAGCAGCAAGAACAAAAAACACCTGCAGCAGCAATAACATCAGTTGCACCAACAACAGCACCTGTGACAACAATAACTACAGTTGCAGCAACATCCACAACAGCAGTAACAATAGCTGCATTGACAACAACCACCTGTGACAACAATAAAAACTGCTGCAACAACAACATGACATTTGACAGCAATTGCAATAACAACAACATCCATGACAACAATAACAACAGCTGAAATAACAACACTTGGGGTGCAAAGGGAACGCATTGCTCTAGGCGGACCCAGGGTTAGCAGATAACCAAGATCCCAAATGTACCTCCACGCGGTGCACCCTGGAAACAGAAATACAGCAGCTCGTGCTGATTCTGGCCAAATCATTTGGGGATCGTGTCCGAGAATGTGGAGGTAGCAGATGGAAAGAGATTTGACTGCACAAGAGACAGACAATATCTCCGACACCACCAGCATCACCACATATAGCGACACTGTCGACATACAGTGAAGCTAGTCAGTCCAGTCCGAACATTGGAGTGGCGGCCAATGTAAATTGCACGTAAAGGTAAATGCATGGCGAGAGACAAATATGTTTCATACAGAGTACAATGAAACAATGAAAGGGCAGAACAGCGCTAGAGGGCAGCGCGAACTGCAAATAGAAAGTGAAAAGTCCCTAGGAAAGGGAACTACAAGCTCCGTCAGCTCGAGACGGGCTTCTAGTCACCAGAGTTCCTAACAGGCAGAGACTCAGACCCATCCATCGGCGTTTGGTAAAGCAAACGACCTAACCCAACTCTAATGTCGAGCCTTCCTAAACCGGAAATATGCTTGCAAAGAGAAAGGGTTCTGTACCCGATGGGTGTAGGCAAGAAAGGGACAACGATGGCAGTCCTGGCCCAACTCTACTGTCAAGGTTTCCTATACCGGAAGTAACTTGCAGAGAGAAAGGGTTCCATACTCGATTCGCTCAGGCACAAAAGGGACAACGATTTAGCCCTGGCCCAACTCTACTGTCAGGTTTTCCTACACCGGAAATACACTTGCAGAGAGAAAGGGTTCAGTACCTGATGGGCTCAGGCGCTATTGGGACAAGGACGCTCAGCTCGAGAACGCCTTGCTCTCAAACGCGTGGTGTGAGACTCGAACTTGGACAAGGGGTACACGTCGGTGAATGACACCTCGGCTAAGAGGGCGAAAGAGCCAGTGTCCAACTCCTCTGTTGAGTTCTTCCCCTTAAGGAACCAGGCTCACGGATGAGAAACGGTTCGGTACCCAATGGGCACAGGCACAGCACGTCCAATTACACGAGGCAAGTTCATAGACAGTGGAACACCTCGTTTGAGTCAGACTAAGAGCAAGAAAATCGTCTGGGCGAAGAGTCTCCACTACGCGTGCCTGGAGACAGATATAGAGGCTGTCACAGGCTAAGGGTAGCCCACCCGAATTGTCAAGGCATGCCGAAATCGGATGTGCTAGGCCTACAAGGCGCATAACGGTGGCACAACGTAATCACGCTCCCGGCGGAAATCGCACGGATATCCGTGATGGTTACAATGGAGCGAACGAAAAACAAACAAACAACAACACTTGCAACAATAATAACAACAGCTGCAAAAGCAGCAACACCTGGTACAGTAATAGCAACAGCTGCAACAAAAACATCAACAAAACTAGCAGTAGCAACAATACAAACTGCAACAACATTTGACATTATGTTGAAATTATATCTACCAGTCAAATTGTATTTGTAACTATGTTCAGGAAAAAAATGTATCAATTCAAAATATGAGATACAGAAAAGTCTGGAAAGAAAGCATCAATAATGATAAATAAGAGAAGATAACAGATGAGGAATATGAGATAATCATTATCACTTGACGTCTACACATCAGATGTTAGCTGTAACGGACCTCCATTATCAGTTATCTCTTGTTGTAGTGGTACATTCTGCTAGACTATATCCTGACCATCTCACAATATTTCTCTCTCACTTGTTTCTCTGCCTACCTTGTGATTGTTTGCTGCCTTTATAGTGACTGAGGTTTGGATTTCTAATTCTGGTTGCAAAGAATAGACTACTATCTTCTTTCCATGCATGTTCCATGGAGGTGACTAAGGAAAGTTGAGGGATAGGCTGACAATGTGTCATCTGTGAAAAAAATCATCATTGTCACTACACATCTTGTCTTAATTTATTAATTTTGTCTTTTATCAAAAAATTCATCGCTGATGAAGAGAAGCCGACCTTTGGATATTGCATCTTTGTTCTGTTTGTGTCCGACTTCTAGGTCAATGCTAGATGTGCCTTCACTGCAGATGGGTACAGAAATGTGGCAGAATAATGATGAGATAGTTGGCCCAGAAGTCTATACCATGCTCCTGACTGGATGTGATGATTTTGTGATACTGAGTGGATGTGATGATCTTGTGATATTGTTACACTGGAATGCTTCCCCCTTTGGGGACTAACATGCATCAATGAGATTCTATTATCTTTATATCATTAAAAGTACATTTAACCATCCCTATTTCTCTTTTAACTTCTGTTTCACATCTACCATCGTTTGTGATTATGTGTTCAAGATATTGGTGTTAGATGATAAGTTTGACAGAGTTTAATTTACCTTCTTAGAGATAATAAATCCTTCCAGTAGTCTTGTCGTTGTGTGATGGCTGATGCACATGGAGGACGGGGCGGTTTAGCAGGGAAATAACATGCCATAATAAGAAACAACAGGCAGGCCCAACCACACGCTATGAATGTACAAGAAAGTGTGAGTAATTAAATAAAGAATTTTGCTTGCAAGTTTCAAACCTGATCCTTCTAACTGACAACCATTCAGCTCTATTTTCATTACTTCAGTCATTGCTAACTAAGTGGATCGGGTTTGAGTCTTATGTATCTATGTTCCTTCAGCGTTGAATACAGTGCATAGGGCAGAAACCAAGTGATGCTAAGCTACTCTGTGTAATTCTTGCATGCTGTTCAGACCAATTGGGAGTCTAGCAATAGCCTTCCTGAAAGGAGGATTTGAACTGGCAAAGGTCTTAGTTTACCTTCATTTGATGACAATAGTCTGGTAATATTCTGTAACACTCCATATGCCTAATTAACGTTCTAAAGATGACAGTAATTTCATGAAACGTAAAATGGAAGGTGACGAGTTATTTCTTTATATTTTCAACATCAAATGTGAAAGTTGTGAATTAATATGAAATTTATAAATTAATGTGAAAGTCATGGATCAATATGAAACTTATAAGTTAATGTGAAAGTCATGAATCAATGTGAAACTGATGAATTAATGTGAAAGTCATGAATCATTGTGAAACTGATGAATTAATGTGAAAGTTATGAAACAATTTGAAAGTTATGAATCAATGTGAAAGTTATGAGTCAATATTAAAGTTATAAAACAATTAGAAGGCTATTAAAAATTATATAGGTTTTCAACCAATGTGAAGTATTTAAGTATTGATTTACTTAATTTATGGGTCCTTTGGTAAGTGCGACCTTATTTGTTGTCACACTACTTAGGCCCTGTAGTGTACTTCTTTTATTGCAATATTCATATCTTTTGCCTGTTCAGAAATTGTTATTCATATTTTTCTCATATTCAGAAATATATACAATAACAGCTATTATAGCATCACATATTGACAGTAATCGAAATATTTCATGCACACAGTAATTGAAATATCACTAGAAGTTCAGAAAGATATATATGTTTGCTTTATTGATTACACCAAATCATTTGACAAAGTAAAACACGAACAGATTATCAAAATGCTAGAAGATATTAATATGGACAGTAAAGATCTTAGAATAGTGCACAATATATACTGACAACAAGAAGCAGCCATGAAAGTGGATAATATAAATGGGAAGTATACACAAATAAAACAAGGTGTATGCCAGAGATGTGTATTGTCACCAGATTTATTTTCTCTTTACAGCGAGAATATCGTGAGATCAATTAAGAATATGCCAGGCATTAAAATAGGAGGACACAATATCAATAATTTATGATATGTAGATGATACTGTGTTGATAGCAGAAAGCAAAGAACATCTCCAAGATCTGTTAAACAGGACGGTGATAGAAAGTGAACAAATAAGTCTTAGATTAAACATAAAAAAGACAGAGACAATGATAATATCAGGAAATAGTACCCCACCAAATACTAAAATAGTATTAAATGAGAAAACTTAAAGCAGGTGAATAGTTTCAAATATTTAGGAACATTAATAAATTAAGATGGTAAATGCAAGACTCAAATTATAGGCATAATAGGACAAGCAAAAGCAGCATTCCAAAAAATTAAAAATATCCTGTGCAACAATTCCATATCAATAGATACTAGACAACGTGTCCCCAAATGTTACATTGAACCAGTGCTTCTCTATAGAAGTGAAGGATGGACAATAAATAAGACATCACAAAAATCATTGAAGTCAGCAGAAATGTGGATTATTCGAAGAATGTTACACCTACCTTGGACAGCAAAGATTACTAATGAAGAATGTCTTAGAAGAATGGATGTGGAAAGATGCATTATTGATAATATCAGAAATAGAAAGTCAACATTTATTGGGCACATAATGAGAAGAGGAGGCATTGAGAATATAGTGACAACACAGGACAGATAGAAGGGAAAATATCAAGGGGAAGACCCAGAGAAAAGATATTGGACAGTTTGACTAAATGGCTTCGACTGACGACACCAACAGAGATTATGCCATATATGAGAGATCGATGTACATGGAGAAATATGATCAGCAACGTCATTCGGCATGGCACTTGATGATGACACAGTAATCCAAATATCTCACGCACACAGTAATCCAAATATGCCATACTCACAGTAATGCACATACAACATACATAGATTAATCCACATATCACATACTTACAGTAATACATATATTTCATGATCTCTTCTCTCTCTTGATATTTTCGAGCCACTGGGAACAGGTAGAAAACATAGGATAATAAAAACAGGTAGAAAACATAGGATAATAAAAACAGGTAGAAAACATAGGATAATAAAAACAGGTAGAAAACATAGGATAATAAAAACAGGTAGAAAATATAGGATAATAAAAACATATGCATCTTGGGAAATAAATTAGAGTGTAAGCAGATAGAGGAATGTAGGCAGAAGATGGGGGAATGTAAACACAGATGGAAGAATGTAGGCAGATATGGATATATGTAAGCAGAGAAGGAAGAATATAGGCAGAGATGGGGAAATGTACGTACAGATGGAGGGATGTAAGAACAGATGAAGGAATGTAAGCACAGAAAGAAGAATGTAGGGAGGAATAGAGTAATATAGCCAGAGATAAAAGAATGTAAGTATATAAGGAGAAATGTACGTATGAATTGCATCAAAACAAATAAATAACATCCCAACAGGTAATATTTATTCACTGCAGTAAAACTGAAATCCAACATATGAGATTTGGAACAGGATAATGAACATTTGCACATCACTGGCAGCCCACATAGTACACACAGATGTAGCTGTGATGTGTGAACATGCATATCACTGGCAGCACACATAGTACACACAGATGTAGCTGTGATGTGTGAACATGCATATCGCTATTGTCATTCTTACTCTGCAATTTGTTTTGTGAATGTTCATTGATTTTATGTTATTATTTGTGTTTTGAACTTTCTAAGATGTAACAGTGTTACTGTATATCAAGTGACAAAATATGCAATAGCTGAAACACCAACCATCACTCAGTCATACGATGCCTTACAGCAAAAGTTGAGAAAAGATGATGGATGGATAGAAAGATAGACAGACAGACAGACAGATAATGTGTGTTTTCAATGATTAGCAATACTTCATTACACTATTCCAAGTTTCACCTGTTGGAGATGGACAGGTAGACAGGTATGACAAGTGATCAATTTCAAACTGATATATTTACCTGTTACATTGTTTGTCTCCAGTTTGACTTGACTAGAATCATAGCTTTCAAATCTGAGGTCAAGAAATTGTGAAAACATTGAATTGTTGTCATAGAAACAATATGATCTTGTTTCTACTTCCATTCAATCACAAACATGCAAAATATTACATTTTCAAGCAAAACTTCTTGAGTGCTACAACTTGGGAGAGAGAGAGAGGACACTGTAACATGATAGAGAGGGTACTAATATTAGTGATCAATAAAAATGATAAATGGGACATTGTAACAAAACAGAGAGGACAATATGCTAGATGGGACATTGTAACATAACAGAGAGGACAATATGTTAGATGGGACATTGTAACACAACAGAGGACAATATGTTAGATGGGACATTGTAACATAACAGAGGACAATATGTTAGATGGGACATTGTAACATAACAGAGAGGACAATATGTTAGATGGGACATTGTAACATAAGATAGTGGACATGATAATAAATGGAATATTGTAACATAATAGATGCAATACGGCAGATGGAATATAGTAGAAGAGACAATAAACTTACAACAAGAACCTATGCAGAGATGACACATTGGATGTCTGTTCATGAACAAAAGCTGGACCTAATCAATAAAATAAAGATACATGGTGAGTAAGCACAATCAGAATTAAAAATAGTAAATTGCAACATTCGCTGTAGTTATATGTATCATAAACACTATCATCATATGACATTGTTGGTTGTATTGCCATCGATAGCTAGCTACACAGCGCTGTCACAACTGCTATCAGTTCAGGTGCAACTATACAATGGGGGATAGCTGGCTGCAGATATGAATAGAGAAGCTGACTGGTTGAAGGTCTTTAGTTAAATCATCTAATGTAAGTATATTCATTTCTTGACATCTTGTTTATCATGAGAGAGAATGGAGTTAACATTGGTGTCAAAACCAATGTTAACATCAGTGTTGAAACCAATGTTAACATCAGTGTTGAAACCAATGTTAACATCAGTGTGGAAACCAATGGTAACATCAGTGTCAAAACCATTGTTAACATCAGTGTGGAAACCAATGTTAACATCAGTGTGGAAACCAATGGTAACATCAGTGTGGAAACCAATGGTAACATCAGTGTGGAAACCAATGGTAACATCAGTGTGGAAACCAATGGTAACATCAGTGTGGAAACCAATGGTAACATCAGTGTGGAAACCAATGGTAACATCAGTGTGGAAACCAATGTTAACATCAGTGTGGAAACCAATGGTAACATCAGTGTGGAAACCAATGGTAACATCAGTGTGGAAACCAATGTTAACATCAGTATGGAAACCAATGTTAACATCAGTGTGGAAACCAATGGTAACATCAGTGTGGAAACCAATGGTAACATCAGTGTGGAAACCAATGGTAACATCAGTGTGGAAACCAATGTTAACATCAGTGTGGAAACCAATGGTAACATCAGTGTGGAAACCAATGGTAACATCAGTGTGGAACATCGGTATGGAAACCAATGTTAACATCAGTGTGGAAACCAATGGTAACATCAGTGTGGAAACCAATGTTAACATCAGTGTGGAAACCAATGTTAACATCAGTGTGGAAACCAATGGTAACATCAGTGTGGAAACCAATGGTAACATCAGTGTGGAAACCAATGTTAACATCAGTGTGGAAACCAATGTTAACATCAGTGTGGAAACCAATGTTAACATCAGTGTGGAAACCAATGTTAACATCAGTGTGGAAACCAATGTTAACATCAGTGTGGAAACCAATGTTACTATTTTGGATAGTAAAGTACAATAAGAGCATATAACAAAAGAATATACAGAGATACATCCGGATGGTAAACTCTGAAAACGGTGTAAAGAAAAAGTCAAGTTAACCTTGAAAAAATCATGAACAATGCAAATATTGAACTCATCTGGCCTTGAATTAACAGCTGAAGTTCCCACCCCTACATTTAATCGCAAGTTTGGATATTATCAACCATCATTCACCTGGGCATAGACAATAGTGAAGTGCATAGATTTTTGTTGTACTATTGCCCTTTTGTGACAGACTCCTGGCAGATAGGAAATACTAGATGTGCTACCACTGCGAATCGGTCAACATATCTTATGACCCAGAAGTGTGTACTGCTCTCCATAACGGATGTGATAATCCAGGGATACTGCAGCACTGGAACTCTTCCTTTCTGGAGTAAATGTGCACTATATCCCCCCCCCCTGGCACACCTATGTCTTTGAGAGAGACAACCTTACATGAGTTTAGGAATCACCTCAGTTACTCAGGAGGACTTGTCAGGAGGACTTGTCAGGAGGACTTGTCAGGAGGACTTGTCAGGAGGACTTGTAATGAGGACTTGTCAGGAGGACTTGTCAGGAGGACTTGTCAGGAGGACTTGTCAGGAGGACTTGTGCTTTTGTCAGGAATGCTATGGACTGTCAAGAGCTACCTGCTTACAGCTGAAGGGATTATTTTATCATCAGTAGATTTTATATTCACATACACATGTGCCAACAAACATACATGTACAAACAAGCACACATGTACCAAAAAACACACATGTACCAACAAACACACATGTACCAACAATCACACATGTACCAACAAACATACATGTACCAACAAAAACACATATACCAACAAACATACATGTACCAACAAATACACATATACCAACAAACATACATGTACAAACAAGCACACATGTACCAAAAAACACACATGTACCAACAAACACACATGTACCAACAATCACACATGTACCAACAAATACACATGTACCAACAATCACACATGTACCAACAATCACACATGTACCAACAATCACACATGTACCAACAAATACACATGTACCAACAATCACACATGTACCAACAATCACACATGTACCAACAATCACACATGTACCAACAATCACACATGTACCAACAATCACACATGTACCAACAAATACACATGTACCAACAATCACACATGTACCAACAAACACACATGTACCAACAATCACACATGTACCAACAATCACACATGTACCAACAAACACACATGTACCAACAAATACACATATACCAACAAACATACATGTACCAACAAACACACATGTACCAACAAATACACATATACCAACAAACATACATGTACCAACAATCACACATGTACCAACAATCACACATGTACCAAAAAACACACACATACAAACAAATATACATGTACCAATAAATACTAATATTATAAAAATGTCTGGAGGCATTACCTAAAATAAATGAAACAGCAAAACCAAAGACATTAATGCTGTTACTCAAAGCAGTCGCTGTTACCCGCTCCGATGGAGGAAACCATGTCGCTGACACAGCAGTTATAGATCCAGAGCCGATAGGTCCACCAATTCCATTCATAAACTGACCAATGTGTATCAGTCTGTAAAAAATTCGAGTGAGAAAATCAGAAGATAAATTGACAATTTCAGAACAAAGCTATAAATAAAAATGGAATACTTGAATTCAGGGGGTCTCCTTCTGCAGATATTTGTAACCTTAATCTGTAAATTTGAATTCAGCTCCAGATATCGTGTTTCCAAAATGGATTTTGAAGTTCCCTGTGGATTATCATTGGAAGGTATAGCGTTACTTTCTATGAGTGTTACTCTCAGCAGGAAGTGTACGGATTCATTGAAATGGACAGAGTACATATGGGGTAACTCACGTGCAATGAAGACAAATCATCTATGCCTTTAAAATATTTTCTAGAATATTCCAAGAATACTAGAATTAGTTCAGAGAATTAAGTTCAGATTATTAGTTCAGAGACTTGAGTTCAGACACTTAGTTCAGAGAATTAATTCAGAGAATTAGTTTGGAGAATTGAGTTCAGACAATTAATTCAGAGAATTGAGTTCAGACAATTAGTTCAGAGAATTGAGTTCAGACAATTATTTCAGAGAACTGAGTTCAGAGAATTAGTTCGGAGAATTGAATTCAGTCAATTATTTCAGAGAATTGAATTCAGACAATTAGTTAGATAATTTAATTCAGACAATGAGTTCAGAGATTTGCATTCAAAGAAATAAGTTCCGAGAAATAGTTCAGAGAATTGAGTTAAGAGACAGATTTTTGTAGAAAACTGTAATATATAGTATGCTGGTATTAACCTAGTGTACGTAAGAACCATTAACTAATGTATATACCAAACTGGAAGTGATTAAAGGAATTTTGTACATACACTGTGGGAAATCCTTTAAGTGAAGGTGACCTAGTAGTGCTCATTACATTTCAAAAATGGCTGTGAATAGTTGACAACTTGTGTGCATTAATTTGATAACCTGTGTGCATTAATTTGACAAGTTGTGTGCATTAATTTGACAAGTTGTGTGCATTAATTTGACAAGTTGTGTGCATTAATTTGTCATCTTGTGTGCATTAATTTAACAACTTGTGTGCATTAATTTAACAACTTGTGTGCATTAATTTAACAACTTGTGTGCATTAATTTATCTTCTTTGAAAAAGTGGATTTCAATATTTAGTACATTTGTAATCATCTTATGGAGAGTCCACAGGAAGTATGTTTGGTTCATGTTTGGAACATATGGCCAAGATGTGATTATTTACCTGGCAATATTTGTCAGTTTTTGTATTTCCTGTGTTAATTTTACAATAAATTTATTTAGGGTTAAAGTTTGTTATGTAAAACAAAACTTCTAAACGAAACCCTAAGCTTAACCATAAAAGAATGAATAGTGCAATTAATAAATGATAAATATAAATTTACAAACATTGCCAAGGGAAATAATCAAATCAAGAATCACATCAGGGAGGAGGTAAGCATTTCAAAAAAGAATCATATTTTTCAAGATGAAAGTGAAGTATAAACACAGGGTTAAGAATGCAAATTTATTTGTTACACTCCATCAAACACAGGGTTAAGAATGCAGATTTATTTGTTACACTCCATCAAACACAGGGTTAAGAATGCAGATTTATTTGTTACAACTCCTGATCTTAATAAGATATTGGGTGTTTGCATGGCACTTTGTAGAAACCCATCATCACAAAGAATGAGTTGGTCATTTCTGGTGCAAAAATCTGTCTGTTCTCATTCATGCGCACAATGTTGTGAATGCCTAAATTATGAGTCAAGACTATAAGCCAAGATTATTGAGTCATAATTATGTGGTCCATGGACATCGAGTGCAACAACAACAACATGAAGATAAGTGTAGATAAAACAGAAACCATGGCAATAGGAAGGGACAATCATAATCTAAATATATCAGTGGAAAATCAAGTCATTAAGCAAACCAACATCTTCAAATACTTAGGAAGGGACAATCATAATCTAAATATATCAGTGGAAAATCAAGTCATTAAGCAAACCAACATCTTCAAATACTTAGGAAGGGACAATCATAATTTAAATATATCAGTGGAAAATCAAGTCATTAAACAAACCAACACCTTCAAATACTTAGGCGCAACATTCTCTTCATATGGCAAGATGGACACAGAAATAGACATTCATTGTAGCAAAGCGAATCAAATATTGGGTCAATTATCCCCTTTACTGCGAACAAAATGCTACCAATGTCAAAAAAAAAACATCTTATCTAAAGTGTCTTCATTCCAACCCTGTGCTACCAATGTCAAACATGGTCGTTAACAACAAAACATGAGACAACTAGTTACAACAGAGATGAGATGTCTGAGAAAAGCCACAGGAGTGACCAGAAGACACAGAATTAGAAACGATATCATAAGAGAAAAAGTGGGTGTCATATCAATTCTACAATACATACAAAACCAACAGATACAATGGTTCGGTCATCTGGAAAGAATGCTGTGTGATTCATTAGTTTATAAAGCATATATGAAGAGGGGAGAAGCAGAAAGAAGAGCCAGGGGTAGACCTAGAGTACGCTGGATCGACAACATCAAAGAGACATTACACGAACACCAAATAACATTATCTGAAGCTGCCAGAAAAGCGATAACAAGAAAATTGTATCTCCCTTGACACCCGTAAAGGGTAAAAGAGGAAAGAAGAAGAAGATTATGAGCCATGCATATGAGTCATGCATATGAGTCCTGATTATGAGCCAAGATTGTGAGTCATGATTATGAGCCATGATTATGAGCTATAATATGAATCAAGATTGTCAGTCATGATTATGAGCCATGATATGAATCATGATTATGAGCCAGATTATGAGCCAAGATTATCAGCCCTGTATGTGAGTATGATTCGTGAACTAGCCTCATTGAACAAGGGGAATTCCCACAAGTGCTCATTCCATTTGTTATGTAAGAGTATAGAAGATCAATATACTAGCCAGTTATGGAATCCATACTTATCAGATACAAAAGGAAAAGATACACCACAGATGCAAGTGTACTTCCTATCATTGAAATAGATACAGACCCACAGACTTGTCATACTGACAGAAAGAATATCACCAAAACAGGCACAGTACATGATGAAAACAACTAGACAAACACAAGACTTTGGTGTGAACCTTCGTAAACTACAGGACGCAACAATAAGAAACAACCTACACCAAGTAATGACTAAAGTTTATGAAAAACTACCTGTAATTATATAATTAGGTTTGACCTAGTCCAAGCAATATGATTGCCCAGAATGTAAGTGAAATCTGATTCTGAAATCCTGCACACTACATTATTCATCTTCTCATAGAAAACACCCTTCACATGGGCACCTGATGTGTGTGTTGATACATATACAGTGATAGCGATGACAAATTAACTTATCATCAACCTTCTAAATATCTTAATATTATTTCATATCCATCAAATAAGTTCTCAATAGCATCCAATAATGAGTTCTTAACCGCAAAGAGGAATGTTGCAGCATTGTTGATAGTGAGCTTGCTTATTCTTACTGGATACGAATAATCAAGTAATAATCGATAATAATCGAAACCACATTGGGATAAAAAAATCAGGGTCGTGATTTCTCACCTGACATGATCTCTTCTTCAGTCAACCCAGCCGTAAATAGGTACTGTATGCATGAGCTAGGAAAAGTAAACACAGCAAGGAAGAGAAGTGGCCACCTCAACTAATAGTTACTGCAGCTTAGTCAATACATGAAAAGTTATCTTCATCTCCGATGGCAGGTTGCTGTCATTGGACTTACCTTCTGTCTGTCCATTCATCCATCATTCATTGCAACCTATCCATCCATCTATCTATGTACCTTCATCGCTGAATATGGTGCATAGGGCAGAAACCACAGTTCTCATGTTCGATGCTATTGTGTGCAATTATTGCATGCTTCTGAGACTCTAACTCCATGCTTATGTGTGCCATTTTTTTCTCAGAATTCTAAGCTGTTAGTTTCTTTCTTTAATTGACATGTGAAGGAAATGCATCACCTGCAAGTCAGCAATATCTGTGTCAAGACAGTTGATGTCAGCATTGATAACAGCCATTTTTCTCATGTAGTCATTGACGTCAATGGAGTATCCTGGACACATGATTCTGACATTGAGGTCAATGGAGTATCCTGGACACATGATTCTGACATTGACGTCAATGGAGTATCCTGGACACTTGATTCAGACATTGAGGTCGATGGAGTATCCTGGACACATGATTCAGACATTCCAGGCAGAGAAAGCCATAAGTTTCTAATATTTGTTCTATTGCTTGGTAAAATATATTTACAACCTATTTTTGTCCATATTTTGTCCTTGCTGCACGTACCCATACAAGCAAACATATTGTAACAGATCAACACCTCATTGGCTGGGGCTGTCAAGCTGAGGTGGATGCTAGTTGATCAGTGATACCAATAGTACTTCCTACCGTCAGAGAAATCCAGTGGTGCCCTCTGTCTATGCTAATTGACTAGGACTCATAACCCATCACTGTCATTTCTATGTGATTCCGGTACCCATTAAGAACAAAGATAGAGTATACCTATACATGGCAAAATTACTGGGCTGAAATATAGAGACTGTGCATTTTCATAATCCTTCTCTTTGCCTGCCTTGTTCACTATAAAATAAATATACCATCATTACATTTGGAACATGGCAAGCTGAAGGAGCTGCCGGAATAGCAGACATGTGCTCTATCATCTGCTAACCAAAGCTAAGGGCCCCATCTACCATACCACACTATTTAGTTTTATGTTGAATTTCCTTAACAACCCTGCCACACTATTTAGTTTTATGTTGAATTTCCTTATCAACCCTGCCACACTATTTAGTTTTAGGATGAATTTCCTTGTCCTGGAATAAGGCTTGTATTCTGGTACATGTGTTCCTATGCCTGAAGTTGTCGGCTCGATACGGTTTCTCTGGATGGGTAGACTACGCCCAACTTACAGGAATAACAGAAACTGGTTGTACCAACCACTGTAAATAGATAACTCAATCATATTTGATCAACCTGACCCAAGGTGTTATGAATTACAATATAACAAAAATAGAAAAACAATGCCTAATGTAATAACATATGAGAGGAAAATATCAATAAACTGACATTGTTGCAGTGCTTGGGTCAGACGTGATGACTCTGAAGGCAGTACCAACAACAACGCAGAACATGCTAAACAGTGTTGCCCATCTCAGACCTGGAGAGAAATTGGTTGTAAGCATTTAAAAAAAATATATTGCCATTTTCATTGAATATTGGAAGATGAAAAAGGGTCAGGAGAAGTAATAGATGCCAGGAGAAGTAATATATGACTGGAAAAGTAATAGATGTCTGGAGAAGTAATATATGACTGGAAAAGTAATAGATGTCTGGAGAAGTAATATATGACTGGAAAAGTAATAGATGACATAGGCCTATTAGATGTGATACAATCAAGTCACCATCACGGTTAACACACTAGATGTGATACAATCAAGTCACCATCACGGTTAACACACTAGATGTGATACAATCAAGTCACCATCACGGTTAACACACTAGATGTGATACAATCAAGTCACCATCATGGTTAACACACTAGATGTGATACAATAAAGTCACCATCATGGTTAACACACTAGATGTGATACAATCAAGTCACCATCACGGTTAACACACTAGATGTGATACAATCAAGTCATCATCATGGTTAACACATTAGATGTGATACAATCAAGTCACCATCATGGTTAACACACTAGATGTGATACAATCGAGTCACCATCACGGTTAACACACTAGATGTGATAAAATTGTTTGTGCTGTTGTGTTTACATTACTGACAAGAGCTTCCTGTATATTAAAAGAAAAGGTTTTAAGCAGAAATGGTTATTGATAGAAAATATAATAATGAAAAATCAAATTTTCAAAGACATTCAGAGCTGCAACACTTGTGAATGTATCATTCACAGAGACATGCACAGTGTTGCCACTTTGAATATTAGACATCTAGATCACCTAGTAATCTTTGTGGTGAGTGGCCATGTCAATTGTCTTGTTATCTTTAAATTGCAGGTTTGAAATCAGGCCATGATGCCTTGTTCACAAGTGCATACTTATGGAGGTTCCAGGTGATATTCATATGAACCTGATGCTCTGGGTGATAATAGTGACAGGTAGTGTGCTGCTCTGATGAAAAGCCAGAACACAGGTGAAGAAACTCGGGAACAGCTAAATAAACCAATTACACATTTCAAGTCATTTGGTATATTATTGTACATCTGAACGTTAGCAAGTGCTGTCTCGATATTATGTATACATCTAAATAATATTTAATAAACAATTAAATATAAATATGAAAACTGAGATGGCAACTCTGATACAGGGTAGCCAAATTCCAATGCCAGAAATGTTGGTGGATAACTGTTTTGTTCGAAATATCTTGAAGGAAAAAAAGGTAAAAACATGCAAAAATATGGTACCTTTCACTTGAAGAAACCATGGGAAGAAAAGTCCTGTCACGATAAATGAGATAGGACCCCAATTGTTCATCCAGGCAATTGTAGAGTCATGCCAACCAAAGGCATCTTCAGTAGGGGTTGATATGGGGCTCCAGGTGTTCCATACCACTGACTGTGTGAAGGAATACGAGCTGTACATCATCAAGATGTACCATCGTCGTTTGTACACCTGCAAACATCAAACTTGATTACTTATAGAACAATACAGTCACATAAATTCTAACCACAACTAAGATCTTCAACAAGGTTTCATGCCTCCATAATAATTTATCTGTTGGAATTGTATTTTTTCTTAAATAGTTCTCTTTTCAGATGTACCATCGTCGTTTGTACACCTGCAAACATCAAACTTGATTACTTATAGAACAATACAGTCACATAAATTCTAACCACAAGTAAGACCTTCAACAAGGTTTCATGCCTCCATAATAATTTATCTGTTAGAATTGTATTTTTTCTTAAATAGTTCTCTTTTCAGAACCAAGTGTTGTTAGAAAAACGGTACTTTATGAAAATATGTTCCCTCCCCATTTCTCCATATTTGATTATTTCCCTTGCCTACGTTCATCAGACAACAGATACATATTTATTAATATTGATTTCTTTAGGGTTAGGGTTAGAATGTTAGGAGAGTTGTATTTTAGATAACTAACCCTAACTCTAGAGAAGGTTTAGGAGAGTTATGTTTTACAAAACTAATCCTAGGAAAGTTTTAGGAGATTACAGTATTGCTGTGCACAGAAGTACCTTCAGATACACGCAGATAAGGAAAATTCATTGCATTCCAAAATACAGAAAGTTAAAGATAACAGACTTAAAAGAGGGAAGTCGTGGATGGGACGTACTGAGGATGTCCTACAAAGCGTGTACAGATTGCAAGATGTGGCAGCAGGTGCGGAATGGATAGGTCTATCCATAGATTTCGAAATTTGCTTGAGAGTAGTAATAACACTTAGTAGGGAATGCAGAGAATGGTGTCCCACGACTGTGGACCAATGCGTGCAGGCTTTGGTCAGTGAGAATGTTAAAGAGGGGGATGTGATTATATACACTGGTTGATCTGTGATTAAACATGTTTGCAATGCTTGGGCTTTCACAGCTCAGTGCGCAGGTAAAATGATCAAGGAGGAGAGTGGTGGCTTTGCTGTTACTACGAGTAGCATGACCATGGAGATTATGGCCATAATCAGGGCATTTGATTGGCATTTAATCAGAGTGGGTAGACACACAGAAGATAACGCACGTCTGCATCTTGAGTGACAATGAGTATGATTAGGAATGTAAAAGTGGGTCTCGTTCGCTAATAGTTGGATTCAGGCATTGAAAAAAGCGAGGTTGAAAGTAATTACATTTATTTTCGTGCCGTGACATGTGGATGTTCGAGGCAAGTAACTAGCAGATCATGGCACAGGGCAATGGAGCAGTGGATTATGCTGACATTTTGAACTCCATAAGAGATATATCACGCGAGAGTGAGACTAATGTGGATAATAATTCCTTTTCAATGGCCAGGATTAAAGATCAGGGATTGAAATGCGGTGTTGCTAGAAGTGAACATTTTGGAGGGCGCAGAATAATGATGGTCAATCAGCATAGGACCGGTACTGTTGGCAGAAGTGTAATGGCGGATACATTCAGGGAGAGATCGGAACAACTATAGACATTGATACGAAATCATGGGAATAGGATGTCATGGCACATGTTGCTAACTGTAAAAAATCTGTGTTCTACGTAAGTACCAAAGGAGAATGTGATTGCAGTTAGTTCTAAGGCTGCACGTCTAAGAATACACACAACAGTTAAGATGGTACAAGTGGGCCTGTGATGTCCTTGTACAACAACAGTACATGATGATACAAGTGGGCCTGTGATGTCCTTGTACAACAACAGTACATGATGATACAAGTGGGCCTGTGATGTCCTTGTACAACAACAGTACATGATGATACAAGTGGGCCTGTGATGTCCTTGTACAACAACTGTACATGATGGTACAACTGGGCCTGTGATGTCCTTGTACAACAACTGTACACGATGGTACAAGTGGGCCTGTGATGTCCTTGTACAACAACTGTACACGATGGTACAAGTGGGCCTGTGATATCCTTGTACAACAACTGTACACGATGGTACAACTGGGCCTGTGATGTCCTTGTACAACAACTGTACACGATGGTACAAGTGGGCCTGTGATGTCCTTGTACAACAACTGTACACAATGGTACAAGTGGGCCTGTGATGTCCTTGTACAACAACTGTACACGATGGTACAACTGGGCCTGTGATGTCCTTGTACATACTGTGAAAGATTCTTTGTTTGGTCTTGTGAGTCACATCCATCATCGCCCCAGATCATATATTATATTTCTTATAGTAAACAATAACACTATCATCTGGATCGATGCCTAGATTGCATGGGTTTATAATCCAGAAATTGAGATCGAATCTTGGGATGACAACTTTTCAGTTCATCCAATTTTATCAACGGATACCCAAATGTTTTAGGTGAAGTCATGTAATTCATGGTGCAGTGGTACTAGGTACTGGAGTCAGGTAGCTCGCGGTGACAGTGGTACTGGAGTCAGGTAACTCACGGTGACAGTGGTACTGGAGTCAGGTAACTCACGGTGACAGTGGTACTGGAGTCAGGTAACTCACGGTGACAGTGGTACTGGAGTCAGGTAACTCACGGTGACACTTGTACTGGAGTCAGGTAACTCACGGTGACAGTGGTACTGGAGTCAGGTAGCTCACGGTGACAGTTGTACTGGAGTCAGGTAACTCACGGTGACACTTGTACTGGAGTCAAGTAGCTCATGGTGACAGTTGTACTGGAGTCAGGTAGCTCATGGTGACAGTTGTACTGGAGTCAGGTAACTCACAGTGACACTTGTACTGGAGTCAGGTAGCTCACGGTGACAGTTGTACTGGAGTCAGGTAGCTCATGGTGACAGTTGTACTGGAGTCAGGTAACTCACGGTGACAGTGGTACTGGAGTCAGGTAACTCACGGTGACAGTGGTACTAGAGTCAGGTAACTCACGGTGACACTTGTACTGGAGTCAGGCAACTCACGGTGACAGTGGTACTGGAGTCAGGTAACTCACGGTGACAGTGGTACTGGAGTCAGGTAACTCACGGTGACACTTGTACTTGAGTCAGGTAACTCACGGTGACAGTGGTACTGGAGTCAGGTAGCTCACGGTGACAGTGGTACTGGAGTCAGGTAACTCACGGTGACAGTGGAACTGGAGTCAGGTAACTCACGGTGACAGTGTTACTGGAGTCAGGTAACTCACTGTGACAGTGGTACTGGAGTCAGGTAACTCACGGTGACACTTGTACTGGAGTCAGGTAACTCACAGTGACAGTGGTACTGGAGTCAGGTAGCTCATGGTGACAGTTGTACTGGAGTCAGGTAGCTCATGGTGACAGTTGTACTGGAGTCAGGTAACTCACAGTGACACTTGTACTGGAGTCAGGTAGCTCACGGTGACAGTTGTACTGGAGTCAGGTAGCTCATGGTGACAGTTGTACTGGAGTCAGGTAACTCACGGTGACACTTGTACTGGAGTCAGGTAACTCACGGTGACAGTGGTACTAGAGTCAGGTAACTCACGGTGACACTTGTACTTGAGTCAGGTAACTCACGGTGACAGTGGTACTGGAGTCAGGTAACTCACGGTGACAGTGGTACTGGAGTCAGGTAACTCACGGTGACACTTGTACTGGAGTCAGGTAACTCACGGTGACAGTTGTACCGTGGTACTTGAGATTCAACCTATAATAATTGTATAGTCATATGCAATAATATTACTAAACACTGATATCTGTGGTTGAACGCGTGAGCATTCCAGGATGCATTAATTGTTATTAAGTAGGTGAAGAAGAAACACACAATACAACCAATGCTATCAACAGCCAATCAACATAACAATTTAATCTTAGTATTAATTCTTGATTAGAAACTGGCCTCACAGCACGTGGGGCATTTCCATAAGTGTTCTGCCCTCTGTATTATAATGCAGGCAATGCATCATATCCTTACATCACTATGAGTTATAACTGCATGTTATCATTAGCGCACAACATAGACAAGTACATAGGTGCTCCGATCCTCAGCTCAATAAATTCATTAAGCGTGGTGGCTCTTTAATTGCATTATATTGGCAACACTGATACAGGATAGCCAATGTGCATGATATCTGAATATGCAGAGTGGATACATTAGAGATACACACTAACTTAATGGTTGGATGGTTGCTGATCCAATGGTCCATGGGCTCATGACCTTAGTGCCCTTGACCCAATGTCATTAAAATGGCATTCTATTGCTGGAAAGTCTGTGGATGTTCGGCCCACCCCGGGCAAAAGCCAGAGAATAACTAACACCACCAGGAAGGCAGAGTTCAACCTATGCACTGCTTCGAGCCACTGCAACCAAGATAGTGTTCACTGTGCTCATTCCCCGCCACAAATTGACTACTGGTTATGCCGAACTTCTCTATTGCTCCAGGCATGCAACCAAATGTTCAAGTCAAAAGGATTGTCCCATCCTGAGCCACTGTGCCTCTATTATGGGCCTCAGCCATAGGAAAAAACAGTGCTGTCAGTTTCCTCCTCCCCAGTGCTGCACATTACATCTCTGGCTCCCCCCAAACCACAGAGGGCGCATACATATACAAAAACAATAAAGCACAAAACACATTGCAACAACGAATTAAAAGCATGAGAAGCATAATTGTATAGATGACGTGCCATGAAGCTTCTATAAGAAGATAACCTCAATATAACGACATGTCATCCACTAAGGTTTTCTTTTGCATGGGAGGTTTGTCTAGTGGACCATTGGTGGGATCTACTGACACAAACCATGCGGACACTAACTTGATAAGTGAAGAGAGTTGTGTGAGGTTATAGTTGAGAGGTTCACGCTGACATGAAATTTGGATCAGTACATGTAGAAAACAATGGCTCCAGATTACGTCTCGGTACGGAGGGCACCCCAACCTTCCCTTTACATGAGATTTGAACCAGGTCATCTCAGACTGCAACAAGCTCAACTCAAACTTGAGTAAACACGTTGTCTGTCTTCAACCACACGCATCTCTATAAAAAGATATTATTTTAGTCCAGAATTTCAACGTGTAAATTCCCAAGTTACTATGTCGACACTTTCAACGCGTATATTCCCAAGCTCCGAGCTAATTTTTAGCTCCTGTGAGACTACATCCCTTGATCGCTCAGCGTGGAACGCCCAGCTCACTGCTGGCATCACTAAATTTGAAAAAAGAAAGAACACTGCGGTCAATTTACAAGCAGCGGAAGCAGAATGACAAATCCGAAAACTCTCCTACGCCAAACTCTCTATACTTCTGCATGCACTGCAATAGAACTTTCCTGGCACGAATCGGGCATCTACGAACTTACTAACCAGGTTAGACAATCACAAATGTTGTTTTGTTGTTTTTCTACTTGTTCATCACATTTATTGTTTTCATGCTATGCTCATCTTCACTTGCGAAGGAGGAACATCATCATCATCACAAGCTACTATGTCCAGACTAGACTTACAGCGCGTATATTCCCAAGCTACTATGAACACGGACCAGTCGAGTGACACACATATGCCTACAACAACAACATACACGCTGCACAGATATGTAAATTCCACAAGAACCACAAACATTTTAATCTTATTGTTGAAGGATAAGAAAAGGATGCAGTGCAAATGATAATTCATTGAGGACAGAATGTAGCAATAGCTGGGATCAGTTATTGAGAAGAATATATCAGGTAAACTGTTCAAACAAACAAAAGTATTACAAAAAACAAATGGTATTATTAAGATAAAAAATAAATACAAAATGACAGCACTTACTGAAAAGTTAGTTTTCTGCTTGTCTGCAGCTGTTCAATAAAAGAAATGGCATACATATAAATGACATTTAATTACATGTGTGTGCTATTATGTGTCTCTAGTTATTAGCAAAACTGTATTACCCTATTCCTGGATCTACCTGTTGGATTTCAGTTTTGCTCAGTAAGTACATATTATAAATAACATAGTTTCTGGTGTAAGAATTTCAAAGACACTCTTTTTCCTTGGTTTCCAGTCCGATTCAGACCCTAACACGTATGCCATCAATGAACTGCACTGTGGTTGCATGCACCGAGACAAGGTGATAGAGCTTATTCGTCAGAGCTGTTTCAGATGCCCATAGTTTTTTTTTCTTGTGATGTTGTACAGTAGAAAGTTTTGTAAAATATGTGTCTGTGAGTTCAGGAGATTGTCCAGACAGGCACTATCAGTGTCACCAACTCCAAACTTCCCTTTCGTAGCATAATATATTCAGGACGTAGCCATCAACCCAGCATTTTTTGTCTGTAGTTATTTTCTAGGCAATATAAATACGTTAAGTAGTTTGCCATTGAACGTTCGGGTGGACAATTTCCCGTGGCGGATATCGAAATCGGTACTTGGCCGTCACAGACGCTCTCTGTACCACACCGCCACAGAACCGGACAAAACTTACTATACATTTGTTATTTGTGGCCTGTTCTCAATGTAAACACTAGTGTTCCTATCCTTGAATGAAAATGTGTCCCTTGTGCAACCAAGGATGATCCGCATCGCTTCATTTTGATTTTTTTTTCAGTCTCTCAATCTGTGTGTGAATGACGATGATAGTGGTGCCTGCATATTCAATGACAGAGAGGACAAGAGCCTCGTATAAGATTACGAGCTGTGTTTTTTTAGTGTCAGCCGCTGCCATCACTCTCAGAGCTGAAAGTCCTTTGCTGACCATTGGAAAAACAATATCAACGTGTTAGAGGAAACACAGACGACGATCAAATCGCACGCCCAGATAATGTAAGGATGAGAACCTGATTACATCGTACCATCTCATCTCCGCCTTCGGTGTCGTAGACTTTACTTATGTGATTGTTGAAAAACATGTAACCGCAGCCTTCGTTTGGTTGATTAGTCTCTGAATTATCGCAACAGGAGATACGGTCTAGCTCATTCATCGCAACAGGAGGAGATACGGTCTAGCTCATTCATCGCAACAGGAGATACGGTCTAGCTCATTCATCGCAACAGGAGATACGGTCTAGCTCATTCATCGCAACAGGAGATACGGTCTAGCTCATTCATCGCAACAGGAGGAGATACGGTCTAGCTCATTCATCGCAACAGGAGGAGATACGGTCTAGCTCATTCATCGCAACAGGAGGAGATACGGTCTAGCTCATTTATCGCACCAGGAGGAGATAAAGTCTAACTCATTCATCGCAACAGGATGAGATACAGTCTAGCTCATTCATCGCAACAGGAGGAGATACGGTCTAGCTCATTCATCGCAGCAGGAGGAGCCGGACATACAGTCTAGCTCATTCATCGCAGCAAGAGGAGCCGGAGATACGGTCTAGCTCATTCTGCGGTCATCCGACAGTTTATGTTCTAGCTCTTCCCTGTCTGTAAATCAGGATATCGTCCGCAAAAGACAGTGTTCTACGTCGAACTACTGCTGTGTGATTGCCACAGTGTAGACATTGAATACTACGGGTGACAAGTGAGATCCATGTGAAAGACCTGGGCGTATTTTTATGGTTTTAGGTTTCCAACAACCGCATCTGAAAGCCCATGTCATCTCGAGCAACAACTATGATATCCATCTGATGACGGAAGGGTCAACATTAAAGAGCAAGAGCATGCTGATGAAGTATTCGAACGGCACTCTGTTATACGCGTCCTCCAAGTCAATCACGACAGCACACGTTTCCAGACCTGCATGGAAGTCCTCGAATACCTAATAAGCGAAAAAACACATTTCGTCATGTTTCTTTATGGCGTCTGTAGCCTCCGAGCGTGCTCGAAAACATGCGGCCCTCTTCCAGGTCTCCAACGAGGTGCTGTGCAACAATCTTCTCAATAAGTTTTCTGGTGGTGTTCTATATCGTTATGATTCGATATCCGTTGATCTGAGCGTGGTTTGTATTGGGCTTCTTTAGTGGCAATAGGTAGCTATGCAGCCATTCTTCCTTGATAGTACCATTCTTGATGTTTTCGTTAAACCCACGAACCAGGTTGTTTATGTCACTCTCCTTAAGCATGGTGAAGTTCTCATATCATATATCGTCAAGGGCTGAGGCGGTGTTCCGAGAGCATTTACGAGTGTTCTTGACGGTCTGTGTGTGCTTTCATTCTACTCAGCCCCCATACATAGACCAGATAGCGTGGTGATAATCCTCCACCTGACATCTAGTTTTTTTTTGTCCGCGCATTGAACATAATGCTCACGGGAGGTGATGCTCTTATCTGCGTCTGATTTCTGCCATGTTGGATCAGTGGATTGAAAATCAGGTTTACCGAATCTTTGAACATTTTCGTTCACGCTCCAATGAAAACACAAGAAAGTCTTAAGAGATTTGTTTGAATTGATCTGCTTGCAAAATTCATTCCGGAAATCTTCTTTGGCTTTCTGAGCGCATGTCTTGACGAGTAGCATAGTGTGGTCATCAACGGTCTGCTTCAATGCCGTTACGTTATTGGATGGGCCGCAGTCGGAGTTGCGTGTATTGCCGATTTAGTGTATACTAGAGAAAATGCTGATGAAGGATCGCAGCATTGCTCTAATTTTTTCTTTATTCACTTGAAGACTTCAAGTTACACATTCCTTTTGTGTTTTTCTTCTGCATTATTTCTAAAATATTTGCATGTTGAAGGAATGTTTTCCAAGGAAAAGAATGTACTGCATCTAGATTTACAGCTTGGCTGTGATATTTGTATATTTTGTCACATAGGCCTACATGTCTTCAGCACGGTTAATAATTTTAATCATCAAAGTGTACTGCCGGACCACCAAAGGTGAGCAAAGAATAGCAGCACTGTTTACTTTCCATAATTGTCATAAGAGGTGACTAAGGAAGTTATGGGGCGGAGTTGGTATGCCGCAAAGCATTCCTTTCTCCGGACTACATCCTGCTAATCTGCAGAAGTTTGAGAATGAACGCAGATGAATTATCTTAACCTAGACAGAAGGCAGATATAAAGGAATCCAATTATAAAAACGTAGTCCAGACCGACAAAATATGTATGTAATAACTGAAATTCACTATATACTGTACATACAAAAATATAGAATAAATATAATTGGGGATTTTGAAAAGTGTTGATATATTGGGAAATTTGTTATAAAGGAATGCGCTATAGAGATATTCCACTGTATAAACATTGCAACCTCTTCGTGGTTTACCAGTTCATATTTGATGTCACTGACTGCTAATCGAAACAAGTAGTGTGAAATTCTAATATTATCTAACAAAGATTATGATGACATATTTGAGATGTCTAAGTAATAGGTAATTAGTAGAAATATGATGCGTTATCAACTGATATATCGGTTATCTCATCAAACTCGGTTTCTCAAGGACCAAATATCAGCTGATCGACTGGATTTGACACCAGAGCACATTACATCTAAATACATGTGCACTTTGTTTGATGACATCACAGCAAGAGTGGGCAGCATATCGTGTTATGGATGTATGGATCAACCTATAAGGAAGGAAGGGAGGAAAAGTAATTGTTTTGGAAGAGTCCGAAGATCACGCAATCAACACCTAACCGGGACTCTGAGTCTACATACACTGGAATGGCTGCTGGGACGGAGGGCGGAGCACTTATGGAAGTGCCCCATGTGCTGTGAAGCCGGTTTCTTATTAGGAATTAAGATCTATCTAGGAAGACATTATCAAAATTCTTAAGTGTAAGCGTAACTCTCGGCAATATAAGACATATTACCTGTTGGGAAACCAAGTTTTCGAAAATGGCATTTCATTGTTCTCTTCTTTTTCATTGGCTGCCACTCAAAGTAGTATCATAGAGACCAATGACAGTCACAAGCAAGTTAAAAGAGTCTTAAGAAGGCTTCCTGCTTGTCCATTAGTCGGTAGGTCGTATATTGCAGACAGTCATCATAGTGCCCCCACCTCCTTTCATTATGAACAGTGACTAGGATTTTTACTTCATTCATACAGGGCCGGTGATACTTTCCTTATGGGGGAGGTGTTTTAACATTTCCCTCCCTCCTTAATTACAGGGCCACACTCGCAGCTTGTAATAAAAAAAAACTCCTTACCCCACCAAGTCACTATGAAATGTGTACCAGAATTCATGCTCTTGGGGAGTCGAGGAATGTCACAATTTCTAATGAGCAAATGCTAAAGGTGGTACTATGAATTCTGTATCTGGTCAACCAATGGCTGTGCAGATACCACTTATGGTAAAACCCTACGCCATGATGTTGGCTCATAACCCACCTCTCCTTTATCTTGATCTCATATCATTTGATGTGTGTCAGTCTGTCTGTTTTCACTTGTATTAACGTACGTAAATAGATTAGTTAACAATATAGTAAATATTGCGTTGTTAACAATATATTAATATTGACGTTGTTAACAATATAGTAAATAGTGACAATTTCTAATTATAAAATAAGGCACACATTTATTTATCTCAGTGTTGATGCTGTGCATTCAGGCACGACCTTCTACTCTATAAGACCTACTATCTGTCCATAAACCCGTAACCCGTTAGGGTGGTAGGGGTACCACAGTGGATGCTTCAGCACGCAGAGTCCTCCAGAGATTTATATTTCAAATGATGCGGACGAGCGAGGAACACTTTTGTCTTGTCCATTCCGTGATGTTGTCTGTCCGTGTCTTTATTTGGCCTCCTCTGCTTCTTCAACCTTCGATGGTTCTTTGCAGTTTTGTTTTTGACAAGGTATCAAGAATATCATGGACATAGAAAAAGAAGAACGTAAAAGTTTTGAAATTACTGAAACTAAACGAAGGATGGCTTCTAAATACAATCATAAGAAGGAGGCTACAGTATTTTGGACACTTAAAACGGCATGATGGTATGGACAGACTGATTCTAGAGGGTAGAGTGACAAGAGAAGAAGAGGACAACCAAGAAGACGATGGACCAGCGACATCGAAGAATGTATGCACGTGTCTCTGGCCAATACAGACCTGCTTGCCTGGGACAGAGAATCGTTTAGAGTACCCACGATGAAGACAACGTTCTGGAAAGAATATGTCACTTGATATATTCTGCCTGCATACATGTCCAACCTGGACACTCATGGTCTTATAAGTAATACAATTTGCATTGTAGGACCTACTGGATAATGGTAATAAAGCAATTTTATTGACTTATTGGCTATTTCCGTGATTTGTATTGGTCACTATGACTGTTCTTTGTTTATCATCCAATTAAAATCAATGAATAGTCAAATTAGCACCTTGATTTCCTGGATTATTCGATAGGTCTTATATTGTCGAGAGTCACGTTTCATTAGTCAGGAAAAAAATCAGGTTGTACAAGTATGTGATGTTGACATGGGTCACTATTTTGTTGAAACCTCAGGAAGTGGAGAGTCTGTGGCTGTGACGATATACACCCAAGACAGTAATAAAATGTCAGTTCTTCGTGTGACCGTGGTTAGCTTTAAATGTGGTGACTAGCGGGTAGATACAGGAACAATTTCTCTCGTACGGCTGGCCGACTCTACTAGCGATAGTTTACATACCTTCATCGCTCAGTGAAAGTGATGACAACACTGATTGTATTTGTTACCAATGCCGAAGTCGGATATGGCGTACTATTTGTACAAATAAAACGGCGACACAACTCATGTCCCGTTCTCTCGACTACATCCTGCTGGAGATCGTGTAGGATCAGCGTCCTGATATAGGAGAGATTTGGTGGGAGTATATGAGCAGCAAATAAAATTCAAATGAATTAGGAACAAAATAGCACTTGTATCCTTGTAAGCAATCTGCGAGATTGCTCCAGTGCTTTATTTTCTTACTGAGAAGATATCAACAACGTGTGGTCATCATCATCATCATCATCGTCATCATCATCATCGTCATCGTCATCATCATCGTCATCATCGTCATCATCATCGTCATCATCATCGTCATCATCATCGTCATCGTCATCATCATCGTCATCATCGTCATCATCATCGTCATCATCGTCATCATCATCGTCATCATCGTCATCATCATCGTCATCATCATCGTCATCATCATCATCGTCATCATCGTCATCATCATCGTCATCATCATCGTCATCATCGTCATCATCATCGTCATCATCGTCATCATTGTCATCATCATCGTCATCATCGTCATCATCATCGTCATCGTCATCATCATCATCATTGTCGTCTTAGTTGTCGGAGTTTATCGACTTAGTTTTTGTAATCCATAATCTTTACTTGATTCATCGATGTAGGTTCTGTTAAACAAGGGTTTTCTGTTAAACAAGGGTTTTCTGTTAAACAAGGGTTTTCTGTTAAACAAGGGTTTTCTGTTAAACAAGGGTTTTCTGTTAAACAAGGGTTTTCTGTTAAACAAGGGTTTTCTGTTAAACAAGGGTTTTCTGTTAAACAAGGGTTTTCTGTTAAACAAGGGTTTTCTGTTAAACAAGGGTTTTCTGTTAAACAAGGGTTTTCTGTTAAACAAGAGTTTTCTGTATAACAAGGGTTTTCTGTTAAACAAGGGTTTTCTGCTAAACAAAAAGCAAAACTTCACTGTATAAACAAGTCATTGAGAGCGGAATTAAAGCACACAATCTCTTGAGCACAAAGCGAACGGCTTAACCATTGCACCATGTTCATTCTGTTAAGAAGACTGTGTCATCTGCATATCACAGTTTGTTTACTATTTGCAAAAAGCACGATGCAATAAATGACAATTTTCTATGCAAAGCTAATGATAACTTCAAGAGCTAACAAGCAATCCAATCTTACCCTGAATATTGTAAGCGATGCCTGGCTGCTCCATTTTGCTGACGTATACAGAAATCCCAGAATTAATTTACATATCAGATCTGATATATATTCTCACCACCAATCTAACACAGGATGTTCTAGAATACGAAACTGTGCAAGGCATCTAAGATTTCAAGAAAAAAACACATCATTACTTGAGATGCATCCTTACTTAGACATACCATTACTGGAGACGTATGAGCAAATGTTGGTTTCGGAATGTAATTAAACTGTATGTAGTGAGGTACACTCCTTTCAACTATGAACTCGTGTCCATCATGGTTATATCAGGTCATATTCGCATAAACATATGGTATAATATTCAGATAAATCATCTGACAATGATTCGACTATAAATCGGATGTACAAGGAAGAGGTACCGATATCATATGAGACACCCTTCCCCTGGTCTACAATCAAATCTCATTTGATCTGTTGTACCAACATATATGTCTGTCTATATATATTCGGACATATATATATATATGAGATATACCAGAGCCGGACATATATATATATATATATATATATATATGTCCGGCTCTGTGGCGAAGTGGTACAGATCGCGTCTGTTACGGTAAAGGTACCGAGTTCGATCCTCACCACAGGCAATTGTGCAATATATATAACGTGTCCTTGGAGAGTATTGACCTCACTGCCATTCTGTAAGCATCTCAGATCTGTGCGAGCTGCCCAGCTTCTTCTAGCCTCATGGTCAGAAAGTCTTCAATATCCTGTGTCCATCGTAGTTTTGGTCTGTCTCTTGTTCCCTTTGCTGGAACTTTGCCCTCCATGACTAAACTTTCGGTCACGGATGTCTAAACATTCAGGTCCTCCCCAAGCTAGCTTCTGTGACTGACTTTTCGAGCTGATAGAAGTATTTGTACGCAAACATATTTCAAGGAGCAAGTCAGTTGACAGACACAGTCATAGCACAGCCGAGACCAGACATCTGACTTTAGAACGCAACCTCGAGCTCCACCTACCACTACGCTTAACAGCAGGAATTGATAACAAAAGACTATACTTTCTAAACTATTGTATCTTTTTATAAGTTCAAATGGCTAGCTTGTGTTTTTTGTTTTAAGTTGTGAGGAGACAGTTCTCTTCTATGTTCAGGTCTATACGTTGGTTCGTCTTTCTGTGTATGATATTTTTAGGACCATTCTCATAACATTTTATTTCAAATGTCAATATTTTCTTTGTCGTTGCGGATGTCATTGTCCAAGTCTAACTTCCATATGCTATATAAATGGAAAAACTATGGCTCCTTAATAATTGTAACGTTTATTTTCTGTCTGGAATTTGTCATAGATTTTGCATCTGTGATGTTTTCTTGTGGGGCCATATTAATCTATTTCTGATTTATCCTGAACAATCTTGTGTGAAGTTGATGATTGACCCGAGATATTCAAAGTTGCTGACATTTTCTATATGTTCTTTGTCAATGACTATTGTAGGATTGTAACATTGTAGGATTGTAATATTGTAGGATTGTAATATTGTAAGATTGTAAGTGTGAGTTCATCTCTGCTAATATGTATTATTTTTTACCATCGTTGCGGTAAGGGACATATTCTGTGCTCAATGTTGCTTAACTGACATGATCATGTGTTCTACACTGTAGGGTCTCTGGAAATTAGCGTGGTGTCACATGTAGTTTCGATAGCAATAATAATAAAACTCATAACCCGCCAGCTTTGTAGGGGTGTCACATTGAGACATTTGATGCAGCAAGGTCTCTATCCCTTACCATCCTGATGAGTTTGGAAACTTGACACCCCTGTCCAGTCTTTGACATTATCCAAACATGTGTTCGTACCACCTTGCCTTTTCCTACCGTGGAGAACATCTTTCCTCATCCAGACATGTCTCATCACATGCCCTTACCACCGAAGTCGTGGCTCTGGACAATACGGACCTCCTAGCTGAATTAATTAGGACCCAGTTCCTTTAGTGTTTTCATTATTGTTTGCCAGTGAAAATACAGTATAGGTCTCAGTTTGGCTATAAATAGCGCAGTTTCCATTAACGTCACGGATTTCCCTTTTAAAAAACAATCATATCGATTCACGCCTTAGACAAGAATTCGTAGAGAATTAATGATTAATTCTAAACAGTAATTCTAATCCTTCCCCCCCCCCCCTAAAACATCTATAAACTAATTATAATCCGTTTACCCCCTTCCCCCCCACACCAATATATAATGTATAACCGTACGCAACTTTTCTATCACTGCAAAGGTTACGTAATACATCGAAAGTATAACAAAGGTCACAACGGAGACCTACACTGCATTTTGGGCTTGTTTTCCTTTTAGTCAGTTACTATTTAAATACTTGGAATCACATGCCAAAAATATCCACGGTGATTCCAAGAAGGGCTATATAAATAGTGGCCAATTAATACGCATACAATAATCAAAACACGTAACGAATTGGGTTCAACTTCATTTGGCGAACAGATCTTCTACTGGAGGCCAGTCATGCCAGAGTTTCCATAGCCCAAATTCATTCTGTAAGCAGTGGCAATGCAATTAGCTTAATGTATGACCTGCTTACATAAGACATCACGTGATATACTTGGCTAATTCTCGGATTTACATGTGAACGACGTTCGTCCCCTTGTACCCTATGCCAATACGTTTATATAATCTTGATGTCATTTATAATTCTTGTATTTCTTCCTCTGACATTCGGCGAGCAACTACAAAACCGTGCAGGCAATCTGATATATATGAATTTAGGTACTCAGTTCTGTAAAGTGTGTTCGAAGTGTTAAAGTTCGTACGCATCACAATTTTTCGACTTGTGTGTCCGTACACAGCTCAGATGGAACGTTACTTTATAACACGCACGGCAGGTAATGTAATCACGATAGCTCGTTTCTCTTTCTTTTCGGGTAACACACCAGCTAACGGTAAGTACATCTACATACAAATACATCTTCTTAAAGTAAATCTACCCTATCTCAGAGTGTGAGAACATACGCCGAGAATTGTAAGAAAATCCTACCAACTTACCCAATTCAAGGGAATCAAACACATACCACATAAACAAATACAAGAACACACCCAAATACACAGACTAGTCTACACTCTACATGATAAGCAAATACGTGCAGTGCCACTGGCGTCTAAAATAGACATACACACTAAAACCCGTCATCTTTGTCCTATTTATAACACACTGCAGTCATTCGCACAATGTTGAATCGTTGCTATGGAAGGTGAATTCGTACGATCAGAATCAAAACAGGCGTTCACATATCACGTTTCCCATTATTTCCGTGAATTTCATTGGTAGGAGTTGACAAGCGACTCATTGTTATCAATGAAAATCAAGGAAATAATTAATATTATCCTGTATGAAGGTTTGTTTTGACTCTTCTCGCAGACCTTTACTACCGCGGTTGATTACCCAATCGGTGAACAGCTGTTTGACCTGCATTATGACGGCTGTCATATGCAATGTCATGTGACTAATACACGTGATGTACACGTAATGCACGTGATATTATAGAAATGTAAACCTGGCATAGATGCAGGACTTGAGTGACGTTCGTGAAAGTAGGACCAAATTACGACAACACGGCAGACGTTATGACTAGTAAAAGTAGGGATTGTCTTTCCCCGGGTGAATGATGGTCAATGGTATCCACACTTGCCGTTAAGCGTTACTGGGTGAATCAGTTCCCGTTCCAAGGCCAGATGTGTCACCTTGGTTGCGTTGGGTCAATGTTATTTTCAAGGTTCTCTTTCAGTTTTCTATCCACCGTTTTCGTAGCCTATCTTTGGCTCTGTGTCCAAAAATTATTTTGTTATACGCTTTCGCAGAAGACAGTTTGTAAAAAATTCTTTTAGCAGAAAGTGAACATGAACTACAAAGACTGATAGGTCGTCGATAAACCAAGTAAAGAATATGGGCTGGATATAAATGTCCAAAAAACCAAAAGCATGATAATCAGGAACATCACAGACGAACAGGCGTGAAACATAAACATACATGGAGAGAAACTACAAGTAAAACATTGTCAATATCTCAGGACACATAGTCACAAATGATGGCAGATGTGAAACAGAAGTTAAAAGAGAATAGAAATAGCTAAAAGTACCTTCAATGACATGAGGAAAATATTAACATCTAAACAAATTACAAACAAGTTAAAAATGAGAAATATAAAATGCTACATCTATGCTATATTAATGTAGGCCTATGGCTCAGAAACATGGACACTAAACGAACAATTAGAAGACAGAATTGATGCATTTGAGATCAGGGTATATAGAAGAATAGGGAGAACATCACGAAAAGAGAACAAACAAAGAGGTTTTAAAAACACTCAATAAAAAGAAAAGAATTACTAAGAGAAATACATATCAGGCAAAAAAAAATTATTTTGGACACATTAAAAGGCATGACACCTTATTGAAGACCTTACTTGGAGGTAAATTTAAGAGAAGCGAGCAAGAGGTAGGCAAAGATACAAGTGGGAGAGTAACATAACAAGATGGACAGGTTACAGTCTGGCAGAGTGCACCACCAAAACAAGAGACAATCGATGTTGGAGGTCTGTTGCAGCCAATCTTCATTGCGGAGACGGCACTTGATGTTGATGATGTGCTCTTATTGGTATTTGGTTTAGGTTAATTCTCATAAGGTGACCGAACCATTTTACTTGCTGTCTTTCCATGTGTTCATGACATGATATTATACCAACTCTTTTCCTAATTTCTTCATTTTATCAATTTTACTAACCATGACCACTTTTATAAGTCGCTTCATGCTACACGTTTACTGTTCACATGTTTACTGTTCACATGTTTACTGTTCACATGTTTACTGTTCACATGTTTACTGTTCACATGTTTACTGTTAACATGTTTACTGTTCACATGTTTACTGTTTCACATGTTACTGTTCACATATGTACTGTTCACATGTTTATTGTTCACATGTTTACTTTGTTGCGCTACTGTCAAAGACCGTGATTGACATTGGTATATATAAATAACTAAGTACAACAGCCACACGAGGACCAGCATATAAATATCTGCATACAACAGCCACACGAGGACCAGCATATACATATCTGCATACAACAGCCACACGAGGACCAGCATATACATATCTGCATACAACAGCCACACGAGGACCAGCATATACATAACAAGGGTAACAGCCACATGAGGACCAGCATATACATAACAAGGGTAACAGCCACATGAGCACCAGCATATACCAATCTTGGTACAACAGCCACACGAGGATCAGCATATAAATATCTAGCTATAACAGCCATACGAGAACCAGCATATAAATATCTAAGTACAACAGCCATACGAGAACCAGCATATAAATATCTAGGTACAACAGCGACACGAAGCAGCATCACGTGGAAATAGAATGAAGTAAACATTATATGAAATCTGTAACTAAAATATGCCGCTTGAAAGCAATGGGAAACTACAGATGTAATGTGCATAGAATCATGTTTCAAGGCGACACAGTCTGTATTCCGTTCACATTTCGCAAATTATATACAAAAGCCTCACGTTAAACAAGAAGAAAACAGAAGTAATAGTTGTTTCAAAGAAATACACACCTCCAAAATACAGTATTACTGTCAATAGTGTAAAATTAGATCAAGCAGATAAAGTCAAGTATCTTGGCACCATTTGAACATCAGATGGCAGGTTCTCTAATAAGATCAAAAACAGGATAGCACAAGTCAAATAAACGTATTAAAACAAAGAGAAACATTCTATAAAATGGAGTAATATCAGTGCATACGCAAGTTTTTCAGTGCTAGGATGTTAAACTGAGCCAAGCCTTTTTTATGGAAGCGAACCATGGACAGCAAAGAAAAGTGCCTAATATAAGCTGGAGACAACTGAGATATGGTTTTTAAGAAGAATGATAAATATTCGATTGACAGTCAAGAAATATAATGTAGAAGTTCTCAGAGATGCTGGAGTAAAAAGATAAAATTATAGCAAAAATTAGAAGCAGACAATTAAGATTTTTAGGTCATGTGATGAGAATAGTCAAACTTGAACATTTATTAATCACCGGAAAGATCAAGGGCAGAAGACACGGAGAAGGACAAGGAAAAATTTCTGGAAGGGTTGTTATTGTCGCACAAAAATAAGTCACCAACTGAGCTTAGTAACAACACAAGAGACAGCGAGTTGTGGAGAAACACGATCGCCTACGCCACTGTGTTTATGACTGAACTAAAATATTGTTGAGCTCGAGAACAAGCTTCTAGTTACCTTCAAGAAGTCTAAACTTAAATATATTCTATGCATGTGACACCAAATAATTCAAACTGCGTAGGTCTAAGCCGAAACTTCTCGTGACTCGATGCGGTTGTGAATCATATGCCTATTGGAAATATCAACAGTGCAACATGTTACAATGAATTTAGTCAGCAAACTCAAGTACAAACTATATTATTCATTATTCTACAGTACAGTTGATTTAGTACACCTTACCGTTAGCATACACTACATCGCCATAAATCATATTAGGTGTCATTTTCCTTCCAGGAAACATCTAACCTGCAAAGTTAATAATATTATTGACAAACGTGATATCCTGCTACAGTTATATAATCCATTGATGTTACAAATAGTATGCAATGCTGCACTGACGTGACAGTTTCCTGTTGAACTTCACTACGTATAAATGTATTTCCTCATTCTGGATGACGGAACGAACTATTCCTAATTTTATAAAAATAAATAATAGTTAATACTCTACTGAAAAAATAAACGAAACAACGAAATAATTAAATGGTGTGATAATACGCAACATGCATCCGTTATATTCAGACTATCTACAATTTTTATACAGAAATTTTGATACCAATGTCAAACATAGTCTTTAGCAGTCTCGCAGTAAAGAAAATCGTTACACTGATATAAAATGTCTAAAAAACGCTCCAATGGTTACTAAACGTGATAAAATAAGAAATTAAAAGGAAAAACGTAGATATAGGTCTAATATGTAGGCCCTATGAGAGGACAGCAAACAAACCTATATATCTTCCTTCATTAGACAAAGTCGATGGACTTACATCGGCCATGTTCTCAGAATGAACAGTCTAAGAATTCCCCATCATTCACTAAATTGGGTGCCACCGGGAGTAAGAATAAGAGGGAGACCTAGAGAAACTCTACGAAGAACCATTAATAGAGAAGGCATGTCAATGAACCTAACAAAACCCACGAACTGAAAAACATGGCAACACGAAGACAGAAATGGAAAGCTATGGTTTCTGTCCTATGCGCCGCCTATGGCCCTGGAGGAACATAATATAACATGTAGGCCCTATTGTGCATATCGAAAGATTGCAAATACAATAGTTCGGTCATCTTATGAGAATGAACCCAAACCAAATAACAGGAGCATATAACAAAAGGATATCCAGACATAGAGCCAAATATAGACACAGAAAACGTGGAACAGAAAACATCAAGATAGCCTTGAATCATGGATAACGCAACCCTTTCGATACATCTGGATTTGAAGGGTCGTAGATATGAATACCTTAAGGAGGGGGTTTTACCTTAAAAAAGGTTTTTCGTTTGTTTTCGTGTGTATATTTTACTGTATGATGGAAAATTTGAAGTTCTTTTTTGTGAAAAATCGCTAAGTACTGGGTTTTTACCGATCTTTTAATTTTCAAGTAGGCCTACTAAAAGTCATGTCAGATTTTATAAGGGAGGGGTTTGAACACCCTCCCCTTCATTTATCTATATCTACGAGCCTGCTAGACATGACAGCTGAATATCTCACTTTTATACTTAACGGTACGTAAGAATACAATCAGCCATCATTCACCTGGGTAAGACAGTAGACAATAGGCCAGATACGACTAGACAGAGACAATAGGCCAGATACGACTAGACAGAGACAATAGGCCAGATACGACTAGACAGTAGACAATAGGCCAGATACGACTAGACAGAGACAATATGCCAGATACGACTAGACAGTAGACAATAGGCCAGATACGACTAGACAGAGACAATAGGCCAGATACGACTAGACAATATATAATAGTTGCGTACATTGTTTCTTTTGTCAATGTTTGATCTTCCTTTCCTCTGTCAAAACTTGAGGGACTAACCCTGAGCAATATCATCAGTTCTGTTCCTACCTGAGGAATGTCATTAGTTCTGTTCCTACCTGAGGAATGTCATTAGTCCTGTTTCTACCCGAGGAATGTCATCAGTTCTGTTCCTACCTGAGGTGTGTCATCAGTTCTGCTCCTACCTGAGGAATATCATCAGTTCTATTCCTACTTCTTTAGAAATATGAACAGAAGATGGAATTATTTTTTCGTCTTGAGGTTCTCAGTCTTCCTCTTGATGTCTCTTATAGCAACAACCCAATTAGATGTCCAGCAGGATGCTGTCATGACAACGATGTCTCGTTGTATCGCCGTTTTATTTGTACCAATGGCCCGACACAACTGACTTGGGAGGATGTAAATTCCCTAATTGATTTTATAACACTTCTCACTGGCTCTGTTAAACTTGAAAATGACGTATCTCAGCAAATATAAAGCGTATATAAATCAAATTCTATCTGTGAATATAAAATGGTATAAAACATGAAATACATTTTTTCATAGAAATGCAGCCATTGGTTCCAATTTGTGTTTAAATGCGATATATTTCACAACAACTTGCCAACACATGTCACAAACATCTTACACACATCCCGCACACATGTCACAAACATCTCACACACATCCCGCACACATGTCACAAACATCTCACACACATCCCGCACACATGTCACACGCATTCTAAAGCTCAATTACACATGATTGGTGTATCGTATTATTGGCATGATTTAAGCACGTAATTGTACTATATTTTACTCTTGAACCGTGACCGAGCTACTTGAACATAAGACAGACGATGTTTAAAGTTGTTTCCGGTGTAATGTATCAAGTGGTAAAATGGAATTTTTTCATCCCTATCTATCTATATATAGTCATTTCCACTTGTGCCATTAAGCGTCGTGGGGAAAAGATGGCATTTTCAGACTGTGGTCATGTTGAATGCATTGGCTATAGCCAGAAAGTGTTTATTTAAGGTTTCGTTGTCTGATTCCGATCATTTAGTTCTTGGCATTCATTGTGCCGTGAAGCTCGATCTTCTGCTGTTGTAAGCGCGAAGGGTTGATGCGTTTCGTTCTATACCCATGATGTGACTAAACAACTTCCATCTGAAAACAGAACATTTTACATCTGAATACGGAACAATTTACACTTAAAAACAGAACAATTTACACCTGAAAGAAGAACATTTTACACCTGAATACGGAACAATTTACACTTAAAAACAGAACAATTTACACCTGAAAACAGAACAACTTCTTCATGAAAACAGAACAAATTACAGCTGAAAACAGAACAATTTACACCTGAATACAGAACAATTTCATCCTGAAAACAGTACAATTTACACATGAAAACAGTACAATTTACGCATGAAAACAGTACAATTTACACATGAAAACAGTACAATTTACGCATGAAAACAGTACAATTTACACATGAAAACGCAAGAATTCCTTATTTCTTGAAAGTAAAATTTCATTCATGTCTCCATTCTGAATGAAAACACATCTACCGTATATAAACACCAACCCCCACCCTCCCTAGCAATTTTTCATAATTTCATAAAAAGAGAGGACTACACACGATAATAGACAAACACCTATTATTTATGTTATAGGCCTGTCCATATCGAAGAGGCATTAACGGCCGCGATGATTGCTGTTATTGTAACATGTTATAGTTATTTTATGAAACGATGGCAACTATGATAAAATATTATTGACGATGATTACTAATATAACGAATAAATAGCCATATCAATGAGAAATAAAACAAAATCCAGGAATAACAAATTTTTCCACTTTACGGTCAAATACGGACATTTTCACGAAAACAATAAAACGGAAATAAACACATAAAACTGTCAGTACAATGAGAAAGTCTTACAACCACATCTCTTGTTTATTGTGAGTGTAATAAAGGAAGCAGGTATTAATGATACTTATCTATGTTATTACTATATCAAGGTAAACGTGGGTGCCATTGGACAAGGTCCCAGCCTGCGACATACGGAAGGTGGATAATTAATGAATTTTCCTCTCTTTTGAAGAGGCGCGTCCTTTCAACTAGCGGACAACACATTCTAATTCAGTTACATAAGGACGAACTGCCATAAAATATCATTCGTGTATCGATTCTTGTTTACAATTAATGTCTACCAATATATTTTATCGTTAATTAATATAAATATAATATCAATAATTATTTCAATAATTAAATATTTATTTTTTAGGGTTAGGGTTATAATGTAGGGTTAGGGTTATAACGTAGGGTTATTTATGTTTTACATGACTAATCCTAACGGTAACCCAAAATATATTTATATTTAACCCTTGTAGAACTGATATGGAATTAGTGTCTACCTATGTACTAGGTTCCAGATGTTCTTCAGACCCCCTGTCTCACAGCGTGACCAAACAATACAGATTTGTTCTTTCTGATAATATTAAGGAACCCCCATCTTACGTTTAACTCTTTCACCAGCTCTTCGTTAGTCTTTCTATCTGTCCATGATACTCTCAGCATTTCTATTGAACTACATCTCTGTTGTCCATGATACTCTCAGCATTCTTCTATAGAACCGCATCTCCGTTGTCCATCATACTCTCAGCATTCTTCTATAGAACCACATCTCTGTTGTCCATGATACTCTCAGCATTCTTCTATAGAACCATATCTCTATTGCCTCTAACTTTTCACTCTGCCGTTTATTTATTGTCCATGGCTCGCATCTGTATGTTAGAATTGATGTTATGTAGTTCTGCAGAATGTCTACCTCACCTCTATTGACATGGACATATATTACACAATATATTCTTCATATTAGGAATGACTGTCTCTGCCTGTCCTATTGTTTTTATCTTTGTTCAACGTCTTCCGTCTGACATTCATATACAAATTATATCTATGTTTTTTCAGAACTGAAAACGGCGCATGGGGCAGAAACCAGAGCTCTTCAGTTCGAGAAATGTGATGCTACTTTGTGTAACTCTCGTATGTTGTTGCTGAGACCCGTAGTCAAATCCTCGTTGACGGTTGTTGTACTAGGAGTCCCTCTTGGTCTTCCTCTTTTTCTTGTGCAATCTGTTACCCTTTTTAATGCTCGTAGTGGTAGTAAGTAGACTTGTCCTGTATACGTCCATGATTGTCTTCTTGTTGTTGTAGAAACATATTGTTGTTTAGTGTCTTCTCTTACTTGCATGTTTGACAAATTACGTCCCGTTAAGTATGTTTCCAAAATCATATTTCTTAAGTGTATACTTTTCCACAGTCCACTAGTACTTCCGGTCAAGATGGTAGGTACTTTGTATATCTTTCGGCCAGCCTCTAAACATGGTAGTAGTTTTAGGTGTTTCAGTGTATTTTTGGGGGAAAAGGTGATTTCTACATGTGAATGTGATAGATTAGAACACAGTGTAACCTTAGAAACTCTGAAACAACTCTGTTACAAATCTAGAAAATCGACAGCGACGAAACACACTGCTCATGGAAAAATGAAAAGTGCTCAGGTCAACCACTAAATAAAACATATCACTATACAGAGTACCATAACTTTTAATCAACATATGCAAGGGCATTTATACTAATAGCCAATGTGAAGTAAGAACAAATGCAGGAGTGTCCACTAAGTTTCACAATCAATCAGGAGTTCGACAGGGATGTCCACTAAGTTTCACAATCAATCAGGAGTTCGACAGGGATGTCCACTAAGTTTCACAATCAATCAGGAGTTCGACAGGGATGTCCACTAAGTTTCACAATCAATCAGGAGTTCGACAGGGATGTCCACTAAGTTTCACAATCAATCAGGAGTTCGACAGGGATGTGTCCTATCCCTTCTACTTTTTCTCCACACCTGGACAATGACAGCACAAGATAAAAGAAAAATAGTGACAGCAAAAATGTATACGAAGAATAATGGGAGTGTCATTAAAAGATAGAATTAGAAACGATAACATAAGACAGATATTAAAAAATACCAGTATCGGAATACATCAAAAGACAACAGATCAAGTGGTTTTCACACACTTCCAGACTACCAACAGATAGCATGCCACAAATGGACATGACACATAGAAATAACAGCTATACAGCCAGACGGAGACCATGTAAAAGATGGATCACAGAAATCAAAGAAGCCACAGGAACAAGCTTACAAACAGCGCACACGAAAGCCATCGCCAGATAACTTTTCTACCCCCTGACGCCGTAAGACAAACAAGGGCCACAGCGTGTAGACTTGTATATTTTTGTGGTTATATCCCTTACACTGCAACAGGCGATATTTGGACAATCATATAAACACAATCTCTATTGTTTCTAATGATAAATTGTTCTGATCTAACCAAATCAGACTAACGTCTGGGGTTGAAAGAAGTATCTCACCAATAGAATTACTATTATTATTTTTTTAAACAAAAACCTATAGATAGATAGATAGACAGACAGACAGACAGACAGGCAGGCAGGCAGGCAGGCAGACAGGCAGGCAGGCAGGCAGGCAGGCGGGCGGGCAGGCAGGCAGGCAGGCAGGCAGGCAGACATACAGACAGACAGACAGACAGACATACAGACTGACAGACAGACAGACAGACTGACAGACTGACAGACTGACAGGCTGACAGGCAGGCATGCAGGCAGGCAGGCAGCCAGGCAGGCAGGCAGGCAGGCAGACAGACATACAGACAGACAGACAGACAGACAGACAGACAGACAGACAGACAGACAGACAGACAGACAGACAGACAGACAGACAGATAGATAGAACGATAGATAGAACGATAGATAGAACGATAGATAGAACGATAGATAGATGTGTATGTTTATGCTGATAGCGTTGCAAACTATCGCCCTGTATATCATACAACATCTGCTGGTTGAGACTGAGTGTGTGCGTGTTTCAGTTAAATACAAAGACATCGGTTCCTATCGAATACGACTATCACCAATTGATTCATATAGATATAGAATGTAGATAGTGATATAGAATGTAGATAGTGATATAGAATGTAGATAGTGATATAGAATGTAGATAGTGATTGAAGAAATTAGCAAGAATGTGATAATGAATTGCTAATCACTGGAAACATACGTAGATCGACGTTTCGACCACACGGAATTATCAAGAACACGTTTACGCAAAAATAAAAACAACTAGTAAGAACGGCACTGTCCCGATGCAATAGACAGAGCAAAATATGGATATTCGACTGAAGATTAAAAAACTAGAGGGTCAGAGATAATACAATACAAACATAAACATGGTAGAACACAATCAAATATCCCTCTCTATCGATGTGACATGTCCGTCGATAGAATGTTGTCCTCAGTGCCATTCTGTAAGTTTCTCGGTTCCGTGCAAGCTGCCCAGCTTATCTCAGTGTCCTAATATACAAATCAGTAATCAAATATAGAAATCAGTAATCAAATATAGAAATCAGTAAACAAATATAGAAATCAGTAATCAAATATAGAAATCAGTAATCAAATATAGAAATCAGTAATCAAATATAGAAATCAGTAATCAAATATAGAAATCAGTAATCAAATATAGAAATCAGTAATCAAATATAGAAATCAGTAATCAAATATAGAAATCAGTAATCAAATATAGAAATCAGTAATCAAATATAGAAATCAGTAATCAAATATAGATGAACGAAAGCAAAGAAGAAATGAATCGATGACAACAATCCACAATCTGACAGATCAACAGGGTATCTACCTGTAGGATTGACGGATATTCATTCCAAAGGGTTCTCATGCACCAAATTTAGGTATTGACTGAAGGTCAATGATGACCCTTTATCTACATAAACAAAACATTTTAAGACATCAAGAAAAATAAACAAACAAGTATACTAGCACAACTCTTCTATACACATGGCAATGTAAGGGTAACTGCAAGCTCAAACAATCATCGTTTATTTACGTCTGGCTATAGCAGTAACTATGTCAATCAATCAATAAACTCGTAACCCTTCAGGGTTTTAGAGGTACCTCAGCACACAGATTTCTCCAGGAATTTCTATCCTCAGCGATGCAGATGAGTGTGGAAATATCTTGTCCTGTTCATTCCTCGATGTTGTCTGTCCATTCCTTTATTCGTAGCCACCTCAGTAACTATCTTATCTGGTGAATCAGTCGCCATTATACAACTATATAGCCTCCCAAATCATGTCCCACAAGATATCTGACCTTTGACCCTGTTCACCAATGACCAATGATTGAGAGTGTGAATTGATTTTCGTCTATACCAAATAAAGTAACACTTCAGTGCGCATGCGTCATTCTGGGAATCTGATGTTTTTTGTGCGGGCTTGTAGGAAACCATTTTAGCGCTTCTAAATTGAGTTACTGTCAATGTAGAGGATGTTTAGCTCAGTCTCTGAGGAGAATTGCCAGTGAAAAGGGAGCTAACAGACTAAAAATGCAACCTAAAAAGTGCAATATGTACATACACAAAAGTTATTTAGAAATGGACAATGTAGGATCATTTTATATTGTGTGAAATAGCACGCAAAAATATGCGGTATAAATATGACATCAAAGCTACGATAATTTTTGTTTGTGTGAGAATGTAGGCTTTTTATAAATGAAAGTACAAGACAACATAATGTATGATGTATGTTATTATTTCAATAAAATGTGTGTCTCCTGTGGCGAGGTACGATTATTTCAAGTGTGGGTGTTTGTCTATGTGACGCATTCGTTATATCACGTTCTCATTATTGTTAGTCTGTAAGCCTCTCGGTTCTGTGAAAGCTGCCCAGCCTCTTCCAGTGTCATTTTCAGAGTCGACATTCTATGTCCATCGTTGTCTGAGTCTGCCTCTTGTTCTCTTTCAAGGAGTTCTTCCATGTTTAATGTCTTTAACGCATTTTTTCTTCTTATATCCAAAAATATTTTAACTTGGCTTATTAAAAATATTTTTGTGCAGTCAGTCTTCTTCTATGTCAAGGTCGTTGCAGGCGTCTGCGTTGTCTCGTCTCTTTGACTATGTTATTCTTAGCACATGTTTATAACATCTCATGTCTAATGGATGTTAAACTAATTTCGTTATATTGAAACTTTCTATAACATCTCATTTCTAATGCATGTTAAACTAATTTCGTTATATTGAAACTTTCTATAACATCTCATTTCTAATGCATGTTAAACTAATTTCGTTATATTGAAACTTTCTATAACATCTCATTTCTAATGGATGTTAAAAAAATTCGTTATATTGGAATTTTTTGAAATATTTTAGACAAGGCTGTTAACTCTACCCTACATTCTCACTATAGAATCACTTATTGAAGAAAAGAAAAGATTACAATTTCAGGCACATCCATACCAAGGAAAGAAGAACAAATCTTGTGCATCTATGTTAACGACATTGCTTTCTTCCTAACAAACGAAAGGTACATCGAGAAACATTTCTAATACTTTCACAGATTTTGGAAAAGTCAGTAGTTCCAGAATTTAATGTATCAAAATCATGGATCACGGGCTTGGACAAATGGAAAAAAAAACCAAATCAAATTTTCCACATAATTTAGCAGAAATAAACATTATCAGACTATACGACATAACTTTCACAGGAAACATGTATCGCATATATAAAAACACATCTGGAAAACTTGTTACACAGATCACATATATAATGTGCATATATCAATTTAAATTGATAACAGTTTTTTTGACAGAAGAAGAGTAGTGAACACATACATCATTTCGGAATTCATTTACATTAGCCACAATTTTTGATCCTCAGAGAACACTCAAGCATATAACCAAATGAGATCAGGGTACAAAGCAAGAGGAAGACCACGGAAAAGATGGATAGAAAACGTCAGGGACATCCTGTACAGACACGGTCATAGCACAGCCGAGGCCACACATCTGGCGATAGAACGCAAGCTCAAGCTCCAATCACTCCTACGCTTAACGGCAAGAGTGGATCACAAACCACCTGGGGAGAGACAATAGACAATATAGAGCACTTTCACAGACATTAACAAACACAAAATAAGTTTCAGTTTTACACACACCAAGCATACAACATAAAACACTCATACAAGACAAACAACACGGTGGCATTGCATTACAAGACATTCGTACACAAATCAGAGCTATTAGAATCAACCATGTAGGACATGTCATTAAACACATACACCGACATAACTTGGCCCATTATTACATGAAAACAAGGCTGACAAGACTAACAAAATTCAACAATACAATCCGCCACCATGATGGTAAACCAGTCACATTTTACAAAACATGCCTTAAAGCCAATGAATGTCTTACAAATAGCATTCACGAGAAAACAAATAACATTTACAAACATTTAATCAAGCTACAGGCACACCCTCTACATCTCAGAATTAAAAGAGGGTGCATCTGTTTTCTGATGGATTTTACGGAGTCTGTATCCATCCTTCAGAATCCACAATCCATAAATATATATATAACCTTTCTACTAATCGGAAAGCTGCCTTCTAAAACTGACCCATTTGTTTTATCTCAAGAATTTCCTTTGCTGACGACACAGATTATAAACATAGTGACCAACGAAATTCACCGTACAACTGAAATGAGTTATTTTAGAAGGCTGTTTTCCAATTACTCAACATCTCTTATGTATCTCAATATTTTAGAAGGCTGTTTTCCAATTACTCAACATATCTTATGTATCTCAATATTTTAGAAGGCTGTTTTCCAATTACTCAACATCTCTTATGTATCTCAATATTTTAGAAGGCTGTTTTCCAATTACTCAACATATCTTATGTATCTCAATATTTTAGAAGGCTGTTTTCCAATTACTCAACATCTCTTATGTATCTCAATATTTTAGAAGGCTGTTTTCCAATTACTCAACATCTCTTATGTATCTCAATATTTTAGAAGGCTGCTTTCCAATTACTCAACATCTCTTATGTATCTCAATATTTTAGAAGGCTGTTATCCAATTACTCAACATATCTTATGTATCTCAATATTTTAGAAGGCTGTTTTCCAATTACTCAACATCTCTTATGTATCTCAATATTTTAGAAGGCTGTTTTCCAATTACTCAACATATCTTATGTATCTCAATATTTTAGAAGGCTGTTTTCCAATTACTCAACATCTCTTATGTATCTCAATATTTTAGAAGGCTGTTTTCCAATTACTCAACATCTCTTATGTATCTCAATATTTTAGAAGGCTGCTTTCCAATTACTCAACATCTCTTATGTATCTCAATATTTTAGAAGGCTGTTATCCAATTACTCAACATATCTTATGTATCTCAATATTTTTGAAGGCTGTTTTCCAATTATTCAACATCTCTTATGTATCTCAATATTTTAGAAGGCTGTTTTCCAATTACTCAACATCTCTTATGTATCTCAATATTTTAGAAGGCTGCTTTCCAATTACTCAACATCTCTTATGTATCTCAATATTTAGAAGGCTGTTTTCCAATTACTCAACATCTCTTATGTATATCAATATTTTAGAAGGCTGTTATCCAATTACTCAACATCTCTTATGTATCTCAATATTTTAGAAGGCTGTTATCCAATTACTCAACATCTCTTATGTATCTCAATATTTTAGAAGGCTGTTATCCAATTACTCAATATCTCTTATGTATCTCAATAGTCGAGGTACATGTGTAATTTCAAAGCCTAAGAAATAGTTGTTACGGCTATTATGTAGACGACAACTGGAGCACGGCAATAAAGATTTGCTAATCACCGGTAGCACACATGATGCACACATATCGAAGTTTCGACTATTGGACCTTTGTCAAGAGGACACAAATGCGAGACGGCACTGCCCAAGTTCGTATTATAATGGCTGAACGAGATAAATCCGGAAGATTATAAAGGATGACAATTCCAGAAGGGTAGGAATTATATATTACTTCTATAAATCGTAGGTGGTCGTAGTAATTGGATTACAAGAATTGCGACATATATTATTTTTTTATTGTTGTGAAGCTCTGATCAAATTAGACTCCCGTCAGCGGTTGAAAGGAGCATACAACACCATAAGGTTCATATGTTACCTAACCAAACAAAAAATTACAAAAAAGAAAACAGATAGAGATTAAACAAAACCAAACATAAATTGTGTAGGATATCACGTGGTTAGAATATCACGTGGTATCGATAAAATAAACAGAAAAGTGATAGTTTATAACATGACATATATAGCAGGTATGAGTGACGGATGTTAACACCCAAGAGTTGTAGTGTGCCAATTTAGAGGATCCACCGGTTCTCAAGTGTATATTGGGTTCGGTCATCAGAGGAGAACGACGTATTTGCAGTAATCTAGACATGATGGGTGCTTCCATGACCTGAACCGTTGAAACGGTCAGCAACAAGAGTCACAGACAATAGTTTGATGCTGCTCAAATTTTGACAGGATCAATCTGTAGCTTCAGATCATGTTCCACTATATACACCATGGTAAAACATTTATACAGAATACATAAAGAGTGTGAACGTTCGAAGTGTGATAGAATCGGTGTGAACGTTCGAAGTGTGATAGAATCGGTGTGAACGTTCGAAGTGTGATAGAATCGGTGTGAACGTTCGAAGTGTGATAGAATCGGTGTGAACGTTCGAAGTGTGATAGAATCGGTGTGAACGTTCGAAGTATGATAGAACCGGTCTGAACGTTCGAAGTGTGATAGAATCGGTCTGAACGTTCGGAGTGTGATAGAATCGGTGTGAACGTTCGAAGTGTGAAAGAATCGGTTTGAACGTTCGAAGTGTGATAGAATCGGTCTGAACGTTCGAAGTGTGATAGAATCGGTCTGAACGTTCGAAGTGTGATAGAATCGGTCTGAACGTTCGAAGTGTGATAGAATCGGTCTGAACGACGTACGTAATTATGTTTTTTAATGTATTGTCTATCCCTAGGTGACACTATGGTAGCTCCCACACTTGACGTTGTCTATTGTCTATCCCCAAGTGGTACTATCGTAGCTCCCACACTTGACGTTGTCTATTGTCTATCCCCAGGTGGCACTATCGTAGCTCTCACACTTGACGTTGTCTATTGTCTATCCCTAGGTGGCAATATGGTAGCTCCCACACTTGACGTTGTCTATTGTCTATCCCTAGGTGGCACCATCGTAGCTCCCACACTTGACGTTGTCTATTGTCTATCCCCTGGTGGTACTATCGTAGCTCCCTCACTTGACGTTGTCTATTGTCTATCCCTAGGTGGCACTATGGTAGCTCCCACACTTGACGTTGTCTATTGTCTATTCCCAAGTGGTACTATCGTAGCTCTCACACCTGCCGCTGAGCGTATGGCTTTGTGAAGGAGATGTATTCTTGGTTTCAGTGTTGCTCTGCTTAAGGTGTAGTTAAGTTTATTCAGGTTTGTCTTGATGTTGTCTATCATTTCCTAGGTCTGCCCTTGGTTCTTTATCCTGATTCCATCTCGTTATAAGCTCTCATAGGAAGTTCATATCTCATTATAATAAGATGTTTAAACAATTCTATCTGCTGTCTCTCTATGTTTTTGATGAATCATGTTTTTCCTTATATGTGTCTGATGTTCACACTGCACATTTTGTCGTGTCTAGTGACTCCATTAACTTTCTTTAGACATTTTCTTTTGTAAGTTTCGATCTTTCTCTTGTGTAGATGTCAGTTGACAAGTCTGGCATTGGTAGCATAGTGTTGTTACACACATGTGTAGCATCTTATAGAGCAACCCACCAACTAACCATCGAATAGAGCAACCAACCAACTAACCAACTCATAGAATAAACAACCAACCATCGAATAGAACAACCAACCAACTAACCATCTTATAGTGTAACCAACCAAATAACCATCTCATTGAGCAATCAACCAACTAACCAACTCATAGAGCAAACAACCAACTAACCATCGAATAGAGCAACCAACCAACTAACCATCTTATAGAGTAACCAACCAAATAACCATCTCATTGAGCAATCAACTAACTAACCAACTCATAGAGCAAAGAACCAAATAACCATCTAATATAGTCAAAGCCACTAAAAAGGCATGTTGAAGTCGGACGCACAAGGCGGGAAATACGCAGATATCGCAGGCTAGGCAGTTAATCCTAACACGACGCATTCCGTTGTACTGACTACATCCAGCAGGAGTTTGAGAACGAATTCACAAGAAAAATGATGCATGTCATATTTCACATTTTCTTTGCAGTTATTTATAGATTGTCCATCATTTTCTTCAACAACGTTAGCTGGTACCGTCTTTCTTTGTGCATTTTTAGATAAATTACACCCTGTCCCAACTTTTCTTAAATCGTCGTTGTTTGAATTTGCAAGAACCCAAACAAAAGCACAACTGTTATCCAGGTCCCATCTTGTCATCAATAAAAATCAAAGTCAAATTTATAAAATCTTAGTGAATTAACAATCAGAAACAGGACAAACAGGCCAATATTTTCCAAGACAAACTACAGTAAAAAAAAACATCTGTATCTAGAGACTCTGTCTAGACGAAAGTCTTACGAATAAATAATACTTTTTGTGTGATTCTGTTCAGTTAAGAAAAGCGTAATGAAAGAATCATAATTCATCCTATTTTACTAAGAATGATTATATCACATCCTTTTAAAATGAAATATTTTTATCTTAAATGTCTTTGATTTATTTTTGTTAAATGTATTCGAACATTAAAAAAAGTAAAGTGACCTATAGCATTTATTAATGCTGTAGGGGTGTGAAATGTTAGCGATCTCACATTTCAGAGGTCTGCAAATGAGGGCGGGTAGCCATCTCCTCTCCCTCGCAGTCTTTCCTTCCCGGATTAATCCGGTACCCATTTAAGGCTGGGTCGACCCGGGAGCCGTTACGATCTGAAAAACATTTCCGCCTCAACTGGGGAATGAACCCAGGGTCGACCCGGGAGCCGTTGCGATCTGAAAAACATTTCCGCCTCAACTGGGGAATGAACCCAGGATCACTCATATGCGAAGCCAGTGCGCTAACCACTGCGCTAACGCGGCTCAATATTCGAATATGCGTACTCTTGGATGTGGTTGCCATATTTTTACTTCAAATGGAACATTCCATAAGTTTAAATGCTTGGACAGCCATGTTTGTTGAAAATGGTAGTAAAGGAAAGTGAAAACGCAGGCTTCAGTCTAAGAAATAAGAAAACAGAAGTAATGGTTGTTTCAAAAAATGCGAGCCGCCAAAATGTAGCCATCATCATCAGGTTTCATATCCTGAACAGGATGTAACAGTCATCGAAACTTTTCGAAACTTATGTCTATCTTGAGCCAGTCTTCCTGCTTCTGTTAGTGTCATGTTCAGGTGCTGTTTGATGTCTTGTATCCATTTTCGCTTTGGTCTGCCTCTTGTTCGTCTCCCTGGCATCAAACTCTCCATTATGTTTTCTCTAGGGTATCATGGTGTTTGATATGGCCAAAATATTGTTGTAGTTTTCTGCAAAGGACCATGTTGTATTGCGTTTTCTTTTATATTAATTTTTCTAAGGATTGCTATATTGAGATCTCTTTATCCCATGGTGTTCTGATGATTTTTCTGTAACATTTTATTTCAAATGCTGCTGTTTAATTTTTCACTTTGCTGGTGATTGTCCAGGATTCACACCCATATAATGCCACTGGGAATATGTACTATCTTAGGAATGTTAGTTTTAATGTTTTACAGCAGCTTAGACATATGTTTTACAGAAGCTCAGCCATATGTTTTTCATTTGTATCAGCTTTGTTAACATAGATTCGCTATAGCAATCTCTATTACTGTTGATAAGAGAACTAAGGTATTCAAAACGGGTGACTATTTCTGATTTGCGATTGCTGATACTAATTGAGAACTTGCTAGTGATTTTTCAAAATGCAGTATTAATATCAATAAAACAAAATTAAATTTAGTGGATAAAGTCAAGTGTCTTGACAACATTTTAATAACAGATGCTAGATTGTCTAATGAGATAAAGAACATGAAAGCACATGCAAAATCAGTATTTCAAAAAATGAGAAACTTTTCATTCCAAGGAGGATTATCAGTACATAAAAAAGAGCGCACCATCTTGTGAAAAGAGGAGAAATGCAGCAGCTCAACAGCGGAGAGTAGCTAAAACGTCACGGATAGACAAAAATCCGTCTACAGTGGTCATTCCATGCCCGAACTGTCCAAGGATGTTTACATCTCGAATAGGGCTCATTAGCCATTTACGAACTTATAATCAAGGACATAACTCTAATTGAATTTTCAAAAGTGGATGTAACAAATGATTATCATCATCATGTGATGGACGAACAACATCAATAAACAGGCGAATTCGAGTGCTATGATGTTATATGACATCAGTTCTCTTGTATGGGTGAGAAGCATGGATGGTAAACAAAAAAAGTAGCTGGAAGCAGATGAGATGTGGTTGTGGAGAAGAACATTCGAATAATGAACATTCGATAGACAGCCAATAAAACTTCTGTAGAAGTCTTCAAAGATGCTGGAGTATAACGACAGGTTATAAAAACCGTTAGGAGGAGACAGAGAAAATGTTAAGGGCATGGGATGAGAAAAGGAAACACTTGAACATTTAATAATCACCGAAAAGCTCAAGGGGAGAAGAGAGACGGAGGAAAACAAAGAGATACGTTTCTGGATGGGTTGTTACTGTGGCACAACAGGATGCTACTAACTGAACTTATTAACACTACAAGATACAAGCAGCTGTGGAGAAACATGATCGCCTTCATCTCGGCACTAGATTGATGCATACATTTTCATACGATCTACTGCATATTAGTTTCAATGCTGAAAGAGGCATGCCTCACTGAAACAGACTTTCGATCAGATTCCTACCAAGAAGGCTATTTTCAGATTCTTACAAAATATATTTTCACAGGGTTAGTTCAAGAAGTGCACTAAAGAAGTACATACGTTTTTTATATTTATTGTTGGATACAAGAACAATATCTCGTGAGTAATCAAACAAAACATAACATCTACAGAAAAATAAGTGGCTCGAGAGTCCCAGAAGATTAACTGCATCGTACCATGATGTCCCTCTAAGAGGGTCCACAAAATAACATCACGCTGATTGCCTGTAATATTTCTCGAAGCAAGTGAGCCCGCAGCTCAAGTGATAATCCGCTGAAACCAGTGAACTCCTTAGAGTATTGGTTAAACCGTACGTTTTGTGCTCCAGATGTCGTGGGTTGGAATCCCGCTTGCGGCGTCTTGTTAATAATGAGCATATCTTTAGAGATACCTTGAGATTATCGTTTGGAGCTACGGAATTACGTGTTATAAGTGATACTCCCAGCTTGCAGCTTTGTTGAGACGAACTGAGTAAATATAGAGTAACCCTATACAAATTAAGCCAATCCTTTCCGCCTTTTGAAGTTATGACAACCTTCAGCTGGTTTGTTTGGTACGATCATTATGACAGAACTCTAGAATTATCCCTAAGTTTTCTTATCTCATATTCAGCGTGTCCCTTAGGGGATACAATAATTACAACGTGTAATATCAAATTTGGTGAACTTTAGGACCATATACAGAATGGAAATCACCACTGGAAAGAGAAAGACAACGGAGATACTTAGGCCCAGAAAAGACGGTAGTATAGAATACCCTCCGACAGAATTAATTAGAACCACATTCGTTACACTTTTGATTATTGCTGTGTATCGGTTGGTCACTATTTATATAATTGGAGTCGTCATAGCTATTTTTGGCTTTCGATTCCAAGTATGAAAATAGTGACCAACCGAAGCCAAGCAATAATCAAAAACGTCACGAAAAGGGTTCTAATTTAGTGTGTTGGAAGGTATTTTTGGTGACGTTCATGCTTTGGTGTAGGTCAGGGGTTCTCATACCTGTCAGACCTCGAGCATCGCCGGCAGATACCAATGTATGTGCGAGCAACACTGTTTCACTAAAGTGACAAAATAACCTCAGACCGAGTGAAAATAAAGTAAGCTGTATCATCCATGGCGAGCACAAGAATATATATTAGGAAATAACAAATAATAAAAGAGACATCACAGAAAATGAAAGAGAAAGTGAATTCGAAAATTGGTTATATAGCATGCTTCCTTGAACGGTACATACACTCTTCCGACATTGTTGTTCCAATGAACGTGGACAGCGAAAGTGATTATTTCGGTTTGTGGGATTATAATTTTAATTGTATGAGGAACTTACGATTGTTAGTTGTAATGATGTTGATAAGTGCTCGCGTAGCAGTGTTTAAGTCGGATATCGAAACCACCATATTACATTACGACAGCACCACGTCATTACGACATCACCACTTGTAATTACACCAGCACCGCATGTCATTACGCCAGCACCATATGTCATTGCATACACTTCATACGTCATTACGTCAGACCCAATGTCATTACGCCATCACGACATTTCGTAATTTTAACACCACTTGTCATTAAGTAAACATCAAATATCATTACGCCAGCACCACGTGTCGTTATTCCATCACCACATGTCATTACGTAAGCACAATATGACATTCTCTAACATCACATGTCATTACGGCAGCACCACGTGTCATTACGTAAACACCGCAAGTTATTTCGCGAATATAACATGTAATTATGAGAACATCACACGTCATTCCGTGAATATCACATGTATTACGTCAAACCACTTCCATTACGTAATCATCACTTGTCATTCGGCAAACATCATTCTGTAAACACCCGGTGTACACTAACATTGTGAGAAAAAATATAAGCTAAAAATAGTGAACACTTTCACACAAATGTGATCTTGCACATCATCTTGCACATCATCTTGCACATCATCTTGCACATCATCTTGCACATCATCTTCACATCATCTTGCACATCATCCTGCACATCATCTTGCACATCATCTTGCACATCATCTTGCACATCATCTTGCACATCATCTTGCACATCATCTTGCACATCATCTTGCACATCATCTTGCACATCATCTGTCTATGGATATTCCACAACCAGTTGTAGCTTACTCTTGTGATGTCAGTCTCTAGTATGTCACGACTCGTGAAATCAGCATGACTTATGCCGTCTCCGCAACGAAAGTTACCTGCAACGGACTTCCAGCATCCTGTGCCTCTTACCTTGGTGGTGCACACTACTAGACTGTAATCTGTCCATCTCGTGAAGTTACTCTCCCACTTGTATCTCTGTCTATTTCTCTGCTCACCCCCCCCCCCTGACTTTACCCTCAAGTAAGGTCTTCAATAAATGGTCATGTATTTTAACATGTGTAAAATACTTTAATTGTTTGATTTCTATTTTTTTAAATACATTTATTTTCATACAAAGTGTTGTTAGACCGTCCTTTTTCGTTTTCCCTCTTTTCCCACAATGTTCCCCCTATTCTTCTATACCTCCACATCTCGAATGCATCAATTCTGTTTTATAATTGTTTATTCATTTGTCCATGTTTCTCAACTATACATTAATTTAGAATAGATGTAGAATTTTATAACTCTTATGTGTTAACTTGTTTGTAATTTGTTTAGATGTTCATATTTTCCTCATGTCATTGAAGCTACTTACAGCCATTGCTATTATCCTTGTAATTACTGTTTCACATCTGCCTTTATTTGTGTATTTGTGTCCGAGATATTGCTAATATTTTGCTATGTCAGGACTGGCTTGTATATATTAAAATCCATAATAAATACACATTTAACTTCTCGTCAGAATACTGGTGTGTCGGATCATTGGGGCAAATAAACCGGTGACACAATGTATTTCCATTCTTTGAACTACAAATTCTGTAATACTATTCTCAACAAGAAACTACTCCACCGCCTGTTCTACAATACTATTCTCAACAAGAAACAACTCCACCGTCTGTTCTACAATACTATTCTCAACAAGAAACTACTCCACCGTCTGTTCTACAATACTATTCTCAACAAGAAACTACTCCACCGCCTGTTCTACAATACTATTCTCAACAAGAAACTACTCCACCGCCTGTTCTACAATACTATTCTCAACAAGAAACTAAACCACCGACTGTTTTGCAATACTAGTATAGAAAATAACTATACAACACCCTTTTCTGACTTTCCATCACTTTACAAATTGCAAAAGTCCTAAATCCTGGGAGAAGGCCATCTCGTGGATTTGGTAGGAAATTCTATTACCGAGATAGCATTGAGTGCGTCACATAGCGAGAAGTTATCAGACCCGTCACAGCCAACTTTGACGCATCCTTAAAATAGCAATAGGATTAAGTTACATTTCCGAGTCTTTCTTCTTCTTTTTGTTTGTTGTTGTTGTCACTTTTACATGACATGCGACTTGCTAGTGGCGATTCATTTCTTTCCTGCATTTATTCTAACAATGTTGAGTCTCTACAGAAAATTGAACTATGCCGGCGAGAATAGGAAATTACATTGTGGTTATGAATCAATGCCACTGTACCCTGGGAAGTTATAGGCGCTCAGACTTCCATAGCAGGTGTAAAAGGTTGGCATGCTGATCGTTTTCGTTATTAGATGGTTGGTTAGGATTCTCGTTCTGCATCGCAGGCGTTAAGTTCTGCTAGTGCATAATTTATTACATTGTAATCTCTCTATAAAGCATCATTTTACAACACATTTCCCGATATAACAAACCTTTTTTAAAATTTTCAATTTTATTTATTGTTTATTCTTTATACTGTATATAGTGATTTCCCGTTATTACATACATATTTTGTCTGTCCGGACCAAGTTGTTATACTGGGATTCCACTATACCTAACTCCATCAAGTTCTTGCTATATGTGTTATCAATGACGTGTCTGCAATCCTGTAGACGTTTTGAATCAGATTTTACACATTTCCCTTATTTATTGTCGACATCAAGTTTGTTTGTGTCATGTGTGCAACTCTGATCTTATTACTGCCACTATCATTATGTTACGGGAAGTAGATCCACGTGATACACCAGAGGCTGGATGTGGACATCTACTGCGTGAAAAAAATTAACGCAACTTATTTTGAGTTATTTTTATAAAAATATTCGCTGAGTGGACATCATTCAACTATCGACTATGTCCACCTGTCATTAACTTCTCGTGGTTACTTGAATTGTACTTACCTCATGATTCGTGAAGTCATGAAAGAGGTCAAGGTCACAACAGCATTATTGACAATAACTCGTGACAGTTGCATGAGAATCTCATGAAACTTAATGAACACAAAACTATCTTACCATATTATTAAATGTCTATAAAAAATTGATGGTCCTTGATTAAATTCAGTTGAAAACTCAATTCGCAAGTATGGCTCATCTTACAATGATACCTCATCATGTGACGCTTATAAACTGGCAATCACAAAGTGTAGTGTGCAGACAATTTTATGTGGTTAGAAGCACCATTACTTGCCTTTGGAGGCGATTTCAAGAAACTGGTTCAGTGGCAGAAAGGCCGCGCTGTATAAGATTTGTATCTGCGTCCTCGACAGTCCACTCAATGCCAGCAGCTGGTCGAATTTCAGATAAAACGGTCAGGAACCGACTACGCAACACTGGTCTTCTGACTAGAATACTCAACAGAGGTCATGTTCTTATGGACCGACATCACCAAAACTATTTGCAATGGGCGAACAAGCATCGTCAATATACCGTAGCAAATGACTGGAAACATTTGGTTTAGTGCTGATTCATTTTTGTGTGCTCCAGCGATACGATAGACGGGGCAGAGTTTACCGTAAAGTCTGTGAGCGCTACTCCCAGAACAGCATTGACGAGGCTCCTCCACATGGTATTGGAGGTGTTTTGATGTGGTGGAGAGATCAACTTCATGGTAGAAGTGACTTTGTCGAAATTGAAAGACCATTGAATGTCAAACGATACATCGCTGAAATTGCTCATGCTCGCGACCTTCCAATTTTGGCTGCACGAGGATCGATTTTTCAGCAGGATAATGCTGGACCTCATGTGGCACAACTCACCACACAATTTCTCTCTGACAACAACATCCGGACCATTCCGTGGTCAGCCATGTCATCAGACATGAACCCCATAGAATACTTATAGGATAAACTCGAAAGACGATTCGACCAGCGAGACGTATCTTCAGTCAATCTCCAACAGTTGTCTCGTGGACTGCAGAATGAGTGGGAACCCACACCGTAACAGCAGACACAATCTCTAATCGGATCCATGTCACGGAGATGTCGTTCTCTGTTAGAGGCCTGGGAAGACAGAAACGGAGGTCTCAATCTCAAAGAATAATAGTCCAAACCAAATTTAATGAACATCATTTCATTGTTTCTTATTTGAACAGTATACATATTAACTATTCATCAAAATCGGCCATTGTGAATCTTACGAAACATAGACTGCGAGTACAATATAATATTTGGTCTAGTAAATAAGAGCTATGGGAATCTAGGGCAGCAGTAGATATTACAATATTATAGATATTTCAAATGATATATTTCTCTTATTTTATATTATAAATTAAACCTTAAGATATATATATATATATTACTCGCCACCTTTCCTCGAAAATGATATACCGCTGTATGTTCCGCGACCTACAGAGACGTCTCTGTCATAATAACTAGCTTTAAAATTCTAGCCATATTTCTTAATACGGCGCACAAATTCGCCGGTGGTGAACATTCACATCATAACCTAAAAAGTCATCAGCAAACATCTGACGGTTTATGTGTCTTGTTGTGGACATCAAGATCGCAGCAGAATGGGGTATTCCCGTAAATTATATGCTTACCACTCGGTCAGCCATCTAAAAGTATATAATCTCAGTGTTTCAGCCAATCTCAGTGTTTCAGCCAATCTCAGTGTTTCAGCCAATCTCAGTGTTTCAGCCAATCTCAGTGTTTCAGCCAATCTCAGTGTTTCAGCCAATCTCAGTGTTTCAGCCAATCTCAGTGTTTCAGCCAATCTCAGTGCTTCACCCAATCTCAGTGTTTCAGCCAATCTCAGTGTTTCAGCCAATCTCAGTGTTTCAGCCAATCTCAGTGTTTCAGCCAATCTCAGTGTTTCAGCCAATCTCAGTGTTTCAGCCAATCTCAGTGTTTCAGCCAATCTCAGTGTTTCAGCCAATCTCAGTGTTTCAGCCAATCTCAGAGTTTCAGCCAATCTCAGAGTTTCAGCCAATCTCAGTGTTTCAGCCAGTTGTTGGTTGTAAATTCTTCTGGTCTGTCCATGTTCGCGATGAACTTTTCTATCTTATAAACAATAACACTGTGCAGCTGATTTTGAGTTCTGAAGTGACAGGCATGTCTGATTCCTTCTGAAAAAAAAAATAACACGGTGGGAGTCCAATGCAACCTTTTTTTCAAAAAGAAACAATTGACCTCAGTTGATCGTAAAATTTAAAGTGTGTAGAGGAAGGGTCAGTTAAATGGATTACGTGTTTTACTACACACATTAGATAATATAGTGTGTATCATTACGTGTTTTACTACACACATTAGATAGTATAGTGTGTATCATTGCGTGTTTTATTACACATTAGATAATATGGTGTGTATCATTACGTGTTTTACTACTAACATTAGATAATATAGTGTGTATCATTGCGTGTTTTACTACACACATTAGATAATATAGTGTGTATCATTGCGTGTTTTACTACACACATTAGATAATATAGTGTGTATCATTGCGTGTTTTACTACACACATTAGATAATATAGTGTGTATCATTGCGTGTTTTACTACACACATTAGATAATATAGTGTGTATCATTGCGTGTTTTACTACACACATTAGATAATATAGTGTGTATCATTGCGTGTTTTACTACACACATTAGATAATATAGTGTGTATCATTGCGTGTTTTATTACTAACATCGATACGATAATGTGTATCATCACTTGTTTCATTGCTACCGTAGTGTCGATGTATTTACTACCCGTACTATTCATTCAGTGGTACTATGCCTTCCGGCGTAGGCGATCATGTCTCTACCACAATCCTCTGTTTTTATACATGTAAATATAGTTTCTGATGATTCTGCATCATGCCAGGCTCTCAAGCCATTCAACATTTTCTCATGTTGTCTTCCTCTGTCTCTCTTGTCCTCGATTTTTCTAGTTGTTACGATGTTCTCCAGTCCACCTCTTCTCATGACATGACGCAGAAACTGTGATTGTTGCCTTCTAATACAGTTAATATGTCCTCTATTTGAGTTGACCAGATGTAGAATTATATCATTGCTTTTTTTAGATGCCCATGATATTTTCAAAATTCTTCTATAAAACAACATCTCTGTGGTCTCTGTTTTCTTGCAAAAATTTGTACTATATGAATCTGAAAAAAGACAACTCAAAACAAATAAGCATAATGCGCAAGAAAAATAAGGAATATGTCTGCAATTTGACGGTTTATTTGTGTTCCATCACTTGACACATATATATGTACATATATATATGTACATATAAATAGTACATTCTAATATTCCGCCTTGTAATGAAAAAAAAACCACATTTCATATAAATTAATTCTTGCACACGTAAAACACATCAGATGGAACACATGCATTCACAGTTGGTTAATATTGATAACATAGATACATTTTGGGACTAGAAAAACATGAGTCATGCCGGCGACGTCAATCAAGGAAGATTGGTTAAATAAAGCAGATATTTGTATTCAATATTTAACATAAAGAAGACTTTTTTGACGACACGCTGACCGCGAGTGTTTATATACAAATACATAAGTAGCTTATTACATTTTCTCAAATTAACTGATATTTGCATTCATCAAGGGAGGCATAATGGTGTTGGGTCTTCCTCGGCATTTGTTGAACCCTATACATAATGGTAACCACATAATATATCCAGTTATTCCAACATCATACATCGTATTGATATGCCATTTCACTACAATTAATTAGCTCTGTACACTTCTCAAGACATAAATATCGTTTAGTTCCCCGCACAGAGAAGATGACGTTGTAGATCCTACATTGGGTTAGGGATCTCAATATTTTGTGATATGCCATAGCAATCCTTGCAGAGATATAGCATGGTAATCCTTGCAGAGATATAGCATGGTAATCCTTGCAGAGATATAGTATGGTAATCCTTGCAGAAATATAGTATGGTAATCCTTGCAGAAATATAGTATGGTAATCCTTGCAGAGATATAGTATGGTAATCCTTGCAGAGATATAGTATGGTAATCCTTGCAGAGATATAGTATGGTAATCCTTGCAGAGACATGACAATCATAACAGAGATAACAGGTTAAATTACAACATACATGAGTCGACAAGTTGTTTTGATATTGAAAATTGTTAATATCACTTTAGCTCAGTCTGGACCAATTAATCGTACTTTAACTCAGTGAGGACTAACTTATCTTACTTTAACTCCGTTCAGATCCACTGATACCACTGATACCACTTTAACTCAGCGCAGGAGAAGAACTCAGTGAGGACCAACTGATCTTATTTTGACTAAGTCAGGACTCACTGATCTTACTTTGACTAAGTCAGGACTCACTGATCTTACTTTGACTAAGTCAGGACTCACTGATCTAATACGCATGTACCAATTAGTTTATTATTTTTCAGTCAGTTCCGTTGACCTATCTGCGGTGATAACATGCATAACATTTCCTGAAATGTCATAGTAACCAATGCTTGTTGAAGTCAATGTTATCTTAGCGACTGCTTGTTGGATACGCCACTTATTCTACTATCTATTGTCTTTCCCTAGGTTTTTTTGGTATCGACTCTTGCCGTTAAGCGTAGGAGTGATTGTACATCTTTACACATATTCCACACATGTTCTACGTCCAGATGTGTGACCTCGGCTATGCTATGACTGTTTGATCAGGATGCCCCTGACGTTTTCTGAACATCGTTTTCGTGGTCTTCCTCTGGCTTTGTACCCTGATCTCATTTGGTTATATGCCTGTACCGGCAGCTCGTCCCGTTCTCAGCCTGACATCTCAGTCAAACATCTCATATCTTCAACCGTTCCTGTTCTCGGCCTGACATCTCAGTGTGACATCTCATATCCTCAACCTCAAGCCTGACATCTCAAATTGAAACGTATTAGAGATTCATACATACATCCTGAATAACCATGAAAATCGTGCTAGGAGATGTAGTGTTGAGGATAATGAGCGAACCGATACACTAGCGAGCATGGATGTAGTGTCAAGATATACATCAATGTATCCTTTTTGGCATAGTTATTGCGACGAGGGACATTGTTATGTTATAAAACAATCAAAAACATGAACCGTGTTCGCTCGCAAGATTTCGTCAGTTTGGTGTAAATATCGAAACAGTCCATTAAGAGAAAAATAATAGATATACGATGAGACTGATAAACCAGTGTCCAACTGGAACTGTCAGCTGTTATACTCGGAGGTATCCATTGGGGATCGGATAACGTATGGACCTGTCCGGTGTGCGCTGATGGTAACCTGCAGTGATAACTCATAACCATGAAATATATTACGTTTTATCACAATATTTCTGTAATATCAACAATATGTGTGTGTTATCAACAATATTGCAGAAACCATTTGCTCATTCTAAACGATAATATCTCATTATAGAAATATATGCTGGTGGGGTAGTAACAACAACAATAGGCTCCCTACCAAGCATGTGTTTAGATAAACTAAGTCTGGATGTACATTGGAATAATGGCATATATGCATTTACACACATGAATGGATGTAAATACCAACTAGCCGAAGCACAAATAAATTGTACGTCACCGTGTTATAAGTGCACATGTTGTAGCTAGCTGCTTCCAACATTTCTTCTTAGAAATATCTTCTAGGATGTAATATTCAGTTTTCATTTTAGCAACACTGTACCATTAAGTCACATTTCCCACCATGTTCAGATAGATGGGACTTCTAATATGAAAAAAGCACCAGCCCACAAACACGTGCATATATCACACAATGGAATTGGGTCAAATGTCATGAGCCCATGGACCACTGGATCAGTCAACCAAATCAGCCAACCAACCAAATCCATGGACCACTGGATCAGCCAACCAACCAAATCACATTTATGTTCCCATGGTCCTGCTACAAGGGAACTCGAGCAGGAGTTTGAGAATGGAAGCTGAACAAACAGAAGTTTCCAGTCTATCACACTTTGACAATATTTAATCCCAAGTCTGTTTCTTGTCTATCACACTTTGACAATATTTTATCCCAAGTCTGTTTCTTGTCTATCACACTTAAACACCGATAGCAGAAAAAGAACGTGTCCATTTCGTTCATTTCAATTTTTCTGTATTTCGTACTTCAATGTTGTCTCATCGCCCTCAGTTCCTGGTATAAGATTCAGTTTCAAATAAATGTTTCTTCCATATTTCGTCTAACATCAGGAGACATCTTTACCAACTGTCTATACAAGACGCCAGCAATTATAAAGGCGAGCAGGGGGAGGGGGGTATGCACACTTTTTTGACATTTGTTGACAAGCAGAGAGAGGAAGTTTGACAAAACTTGACGTCAACAATAATATTTTGTGTACACCAATTAAATTGGTTTAATTTCTAAAACATTTCGTAAAATCAAATGTTGGAAAATAGTTTTTCTGTACCCTCTGAACACACACTCGTTGACTTATTTATATAAAGCGTCTTTGGGCATTTTCACCACACTCTCATACCATCTCATAGTCACCATCTTACAGTCTCATACCATCTCATAGTCACCATCTTACAGTCTCATACCATCTCATAGTCACCATCTTACAGTCTCATACCATCTCATAGTCACCATCTTACAGTCTCATACCATCTCATAGTCACCATCTTACAGTCTCATACCATCTCATAGTCACCATCTTACAGTCTCATACCATCTCATAGTCACCATCTTACAGTCTCATACCATCTCATAGTCACCATCTTACAGTCTCATACCATCTCATAGTCACCATCTTACAGTCTCATACCATCTCATAGTCACCATCTTACAGTCTCATACCATCTCATAGTCACCATCTTACAGTCTCATACCATCTCATAGTCACCATCTTACAGTCTCATACCATCTCATAGTCACCATCTTACAGTCTCATACCATCTTATAGTCACCATCTTACAGTCTCATACCATCTCATAGTCACCATCTTACAGTCTCATACCATCTCATAGTCACCATCTTACAGTCTCATACCATCTCATAGTCACCATCTTACAGTCTCATACCATCTTATAGTCACCATCTTACAGTCTCATACCATCTCATAGTCACCATCTTACAGTCTCATACCATCGTGTCAACTGCCTGAATGTTTTCTTTAGGCGATATTAATTTTCTGCTATCTCCACAGTGACATCGACTATTGATGTTATATGAACTAGTCAAACAATGACCTGTGTCAAGTCCAGTACTGAATGGCATGCCTTATATCTTCCATTTATTGGACCTGACTCACCGTCATTGCACTTACTAAGGGCGGAAGGTTGCTGAGTCTGTTCCAGCAATTGTCTAAAGTATACATACTACTGGTGACACATGACGCAGCGAGACTTACTAAGGGCGGAAGGTTGCTGAGTCTGTTCCAGCAATTGTCGAAAGTATACATACTACTGGTGACACATGACGCAGCGAGACTTACTAAGGGCGGAAGGTTGCTGAGTCTGTTCCAGCAATTGTCTAAAGTATACATACTACTGGTGACACATGACGCAGCGAGACTTACTAAGGGCGGAAGGTTGCTGAGTCTGTTCCAGCAATTGTCTAAAGTATACATACTACTGGTGACACATGACGCAGCGAGACTTATAATCTTCTACTTTGACAACGCTCCATTTTACTCATTCAGTTTTCGCCCATTAGTATAAGTGTGTTACTAAGTGGCACACCATACATAGAAAGGTAGCAGATTAAGTGGTTTGGCTACATTATGAAAATCCATCACGACGAGTTATCCATACAGGCATATAACCAAATGAGATCAGGGTACAAATCCAGAGGAAGACCAGGGAAAAGATGGATAGAAAACGTCAGGGACAACATTAACAAACAAGGTCATAGTACAGCCGAGGTCACAAATCTGGCCTTGGAACACAAGCTTGAGCTCCAATCACCCCTACTCTTAGCGACAACAGCGAATAACAAAAAAAACTGGGGAAAGGCTATAGACAATAAACTAAGTGGCGTGCAAGTAGTCACTAAGATAATATTGACTTCAACAAGCATTAGTTACCATGAATTTGCAGGAAATGCTGTGCGTGTCTTCACCGCAGATGGGTCCACAGATCTGACCTGAAACTGATAAACTTATTGGTACATGCGTATATGCTACACTCCTGGCTGGACGTGATACTCCTGGCTGGACGTGACACTCCTGGCTGGACGTGATACTCCTGGGATACTACCGTATTGGAATGCCTCACTTCAGGGACTAAACATGCATCCACAACCCCCCCCCCCCCGCTAACATAATAAGACAGCAAGCCTACGCGAGTGTCACCTCGGTCACTCAGCTAAGAAGGATCTATCATTTTTTTCAGGAAGGCTATAAGCTGTCAAGAGCTACATGCTCACATGTAAGAAGATTATTTCCACAGCATCATCTCAGCTCACAGGCAGTAAAATATGTAATAGTTAACATTCAGATATTATGTTTGCTGTCATGTTTTAGACGATGACTCAATTAACATTAAATATTATGTTTGTTGTCATGTTTTAGATGATGACTCAATTATCATTAAATATTATGTTTGTTGTCATGTTTTAGACGATGACTCAATTATCATTAAATATTATGTTTGCTGTCATGTTTTAGACGATGACTCAATTATTATTAAATATTATGTTTGCTGTCATGTTTTAGACGATGACTCAATTATTATTAAATATTATGTTTGCTGTCATGTTTTAGACGATGACTCAATTATCATTAAATATTATGTTTGCTGTCATGTTTTAGACGATGACTCAATTATTATTAAATATTATGTTTGCTGTCATGTTTTAGACGATGACTCAATTATCATTAAATATTATGTTTGCTGTCATGTTTTAGACGATGACTCAATTATCATTAAATATTATGTTTGCTGTCATGTTTTAGACGATGACTCAATTATTATTAAATAATAACAGAATAGAAAGTTTGTGGAACGTTTAGCTGAAAAAGTGCAAAAAGAGGACATAAATGTTGATGTTCTTGCATTATCAATGTCACACAAATTGATTGGTGTTTTCAATAAAACCGTTTTGTTAACCCTCCCCCTACTTTGTGAAGACAACCTTCAACTATTCCCTGGTGAGGATCTCTAAAAGTGTCAACTAGTATTATGTGAACTAAACATTGTTTCGGTGTAATAGTTTGCTAAACGTTTGTTAGTTCAATGAACAAATTATTTGACTGCTAGTTCATTAAAGAACTATTCGTGATGTAAATCAATTAAAGAGATGTTAGAATATTTATATAAAAATAGAATATTTCATTTTCGTACTTGTTTCCCCATTAGTGCTTACCTACCTACGTATTTTGTGGTTAATTGATCTAAATATTAAATCAATAAAAAATCAATAATTAATTGAAATATTCATTTTTAGGGTTATGATTAGGGGTTAAGTATATTTTAAATAACTAACCCTAACCCTAAATATAATTATATTTAAATTAATAAATGATAGAAATAAGCTGATAACATAGGCAAGGTAAATAATCACACATAGGTATGCGCTAATTGGCGCCACATGGGTTGGACTGCGATCATATACCGTAACTGCTGCTGTTCATCTACTAAATAGTTCTCTTGATTGTTCGTTTTATAAACATAATTATTTTCTATTTAGTTCTCCTAACATTAGTTTCGTATTAATAATTAAAAATGTATATTTGTTGCCTTCTTCAATAGCATACTCTCCCTTGCTATTAGTTCATGAACCGTAAACATTCCTTTAATGTTAGTTCATCTAACGTAAACACTCCGTGTTAGTTCATTAAAACTGAAAACTCCTTGTGCAATTTGATGATCAAAAGTAAATACATTTGTTTAGTTAGTTCTTAAAAATTTGATGATCAAAAGTAAATACATTTGTTCAGTTAGTTCTTAAAAAGTCAGCACTCTCTTCCTGCTAGTTGCTCAAATGTAAACACTCTCCTCCTGTTATTTCTTCATTAGTAAACACTCTTCTCCTGTTATTTCTTCATTAGTAAACATTCTATTCCAGTAGTTAATCACAATTAAACATTCTCGTCTTGTTGCTACGTAAAAAGTAAACAAACACTTCCTGTAACATCGTCATAAGTAAACATTAAATGTCCTATTATTACATACACAGTAAATACTCTTCTCATGTTAGTTCATAAAAGTAAACACTCTCTTCCTATTGCTTCATCACAAGTAAACACTCTCTTCCTATTGCTTCATCACAAGTAAACACTCTCCTATATTTCTTCATCAAACATAATACCATATTATTCTCTCACAAAAGGAACGACGTTGCCATAAAGACATGATAAGTACATGTTGAATTTAGACAAACACGATGGCTGTCAACTAAATGAGCGTATAGCGACCAACTGTACACGTATGCATATATACAAGTAACAGCTAATAAATGTGTACAGAAGTCATATAAATAAAAATAAAACAAAGCATATTTCATGTAATCTACAGCAACAAAAGCATGGTTTAGATCAGAGGTATTTATCTGGGATGTCAATTGGTATATAAACTTCTAAATGTTACTGATGTTTCTACTTTATTGTATGTTAGTATATATCTCTGTACAGGAGGCCACGTAGCCTAGTGGTTAGTACACTGGTTTCGCATATGAATGGTCCTGGGTTCATTCCCCGGTTGAAGCGGACATATTTTTCAGATCGCTACGGCTCCCGGACCGACCCAGCCTTAAATGGGTACCGGATTAATCCGGGACGTAAAGACTGCGAGGAAGAGGAAAAGGCTACCGCCCTCATTTGCAGAGCAACTGAAATGTGAGATCGCTAATATCTCACACCTCAACGGTTTTAATTAAAGCTATGGGTAACTATTGTTTTACTTGAAATATATCTCTACATGCCACAGATGCTCCACGGATCTTGCATGTTGGTATATAAACCTCTACATATTACTGATATTCAACGCGTTGTTGGATACGTCCGACTTCGGAAGTAATTTTATTTGTTCTATAAAACGTATAATAAGAAATCAATATAACTGTCTCAGGAACTACTCTACGGGATAAAATAAGGACAAAAATATAATTATAAAAGTTATTGAATAAAATGGATTTATAAATGAAGATGTGTAAATACCTCTGTGTAAAAGATATTCAGAAAAATAAATGTATTAATGAAAGGTATATAGTATAAAAATGTTGTACATTCTAAATAAATACATCATTTTATGCATACAATAACGTGTGAATATTGATAATTAAGTGAATCATTTTGTACAGCATGCACTTTATGTGACTTTAGCGTGCCGCAGTGTTTAAACATGCCGCGGGTTAAATATCACTGGCTAATATAGTGCTTGTTGTGTAAGTCGGTTAGATGCTGTGAAAAGTATAAACAATTGGATATATCTGGAACTATTTACATATATTCATACACGTATTGCATGACCATATATGGTATGGTATTATTACATGTTTGCTATAACGTTTATGGTAACTACTACACAACTGTAACAACTATGCACATACATTTTACTGTGTGATATGTACATATACATATACATATATATATGTACAATCCCGTAAAATGTGTAAGCGTATTCTATTGAACATAACAAGTATATACATTGGATAAATCAGCGACTCTCAATCTGTGAAAAGTCCGGGACACATGTGGATGAAATGTGCAATAAGAAACATAATCTCACCTTGATTCGAGATGAAAAATTGAAGAAATTTGTGAATTAAATTAATGAGTGAAATTTGTGAGCTAAATTAGTGTGTGAAATTGGTAAATGAAACTAGTGAATAAAATTAGTGAATGAAATATGTGAATGAAATTAGAATGTCAAAGATAATGATTGAGAGAATGTAAGATCAACATAGTTCACCTTCAGGTCCGGATTATCAGTAAGGAGGACAATTTTACTTATAGAAAAGGTCATTCGCCAGTTTTCATGAATAATTATCTCTCTTTGATACAAATATGATGAGATCTTTGTGAATAATCGCTGAATTTTGTGATTGAAGTTCTAGCACTAAAAGTCATGATTTGATTTTTTTTTAACCGAAAGGAGGAGTAACTATGTTATCTCTAATTAAATTCCGCTATTAATATTGCAGTTTTCCTACACAAAAGTGTCTTTGTTAGAAATACCCAGAACATGTGTCAACAGTGTGAATAATTTCTGTTATATATTTGGCGAATTGACTTATCTATTACAAAAACGGAATGTGTATTAAGTGATTAAGAAAGCGTACAACTTGTATTTTGGCTGCAGGACAGGAGATCAGAATAAGATGTGGGCACCACACACATATGCTGCAAGGCATGTGCTGCAAGGCATGTGCTGCAAGGCATGTGCTACAAGGCATGTGCTACAAGGCATGTGCTGCAAGGCATGTGCTGCACATCGTAAACTGTGGTTGGCTGGAAAAGACAAGCTATGTCATTTGCAGTTAAAATTATTTGGATAGAGTATAATGATCATATCAACAACTGTTACTTTTGAGTGGTGCCTCCACTTGGGAAGGGAATATCAAAGAAGACAAAATGGACTGCAATATCCAAGTATCCCCTCTGCAATACGTCCGGTACTGCACAACGATGTCTTACCAGTTTCCAATGTGCCAGAATTATTTTCAGCTGCTTCCGATGACGAAGAACAGCACATGTCTGAGTAATGGGCCTCAAAAGACTCAGAATTGGAACAGACTATACAAAACCACACTTAGTAACACAAAGTGAATTGAATGATCTTCTCAGATCTGACTTTACTCAAGAACAAGGCCGAGCTTCTGGGTTTCAGATTACAACTGTGGAATATTCTGGCAGAAGATGATAAACATTTTTGTGTTTAAGAACCGCCAAGAGCCGCTTACTTTCTTATTAAAAAAGGGTACCTGTTTGTGTGCCAACAAATTTCTGATTTAATGGAACCCCTCAATATCAATTACAACCCAGAAGAGTGGAGGTTTTTCATTGATTCTTCCGAGACATGTCTTGAAACTGTTTTGTTGAATAATGGTAATATTTTACCGTTAATTAAAGTTGGCCATTCATTTCCTATGACAGAAACGTATGATAACATTCAGCAACTTTTGAAGTGTGTAACCTACGGTCACCATCAGTGATCACTATGTGGGGACCTAAGAGTGGTAGCGTTTTTGCTTGGACTACTGGGTTCAAGTACTATTGTGTATTTAGCAATAAATATACCAAGTACTATTGTGAAGTTAACACTAAATAAACCAAGTACTATTTCTTTCTCTGCGAGTGGAATAGTCATGCAGGAAGTAAGCAATACGTGAGAAGACATTGGACAATTGGTGCTTGGGTCTTCGGCATTGTGGCACAGGGCGATGGGGCAATGGATCGCGCTGACGTTTTGAACTCCTTAAGAGATATAACACGCTAGAGTGAGACTAATGTGGATGATGATTCCGGTTCAATGGCCAGGATTAAAGATCGGGGTTTGAAATGTGGTGTTGCTAGAAGTGAACATTTTGTATGGCACAGAAGAATGATGGTCAACCAGCATAGGACCGGTACTGTCAGCCGAAGTGTAATGGCGGATACACTCAAGGAGAGATCGGAGCAACTATGGACGTGTCCAGTTTGCATTGATGATGATCCGACGACTAACTAACTAATTAACATTGGTCAATCAGGCAGCCATTACAGCGTGGCATTAAGAATGTGGACAACCCAAATCTTGTTGAAAGTAACAAGATCCTGTTGCCACTCTTGCACATTAAGCTGGGTCTCATGAAAAACTTTGTCAAGACAATGGACAAAACTAATAATGTTCTCAAAATACCTCTACAGAAAATTGTCAAGATTGAGTGAAGCTAAAATAAAAGAGGGACTAATTGTTGGTCCGCAAATTCAATAGCTTCTTCGCGATGATGCCTTTCTGTGGTCGCTGCATGAAAAAGAAAAAGAAACATGGCTAGCATTTAAGTCAGTGGTGGACAATTTTCTTGGAAACTACAAATATGATAATTATAAATAAATTGTAGGAAATATCCTAATGAAGTACAAGAGTCTAATAAAGACGGTAGGAGTTCAAGTGTGCCTTTTAGAAACAATATATGTGAACTTTAGTTTTTTTTATTTGCTCGAACATTTTATGGTGGAATATCACTTAATTGAATTTGCACTAACTCGTTTTATAATTCTAAAGCGTAATGAATAACAGTTCACCAAAGGGATTAAACAAGTATACATGAAATTTGTATTACTGAAATTTAAATTCAATATTACAAAAAAAAAACAAGAACCAATTGGGAAATTTAATTATGATATTTGAAATCAACATGCTAAAATCAATAAGAAATGTATTCAAAGTCTGCTACAAAATGTGTTTTTTTTGACAATGTGTTGACTAGTGGTATTACATGGTAACACTTCTTTATTTTTCAAAATGTATTACGTGTCTATGAGTTGCTGATTATCACATCATTTGATCTATGAGTTGCTGATATATCACATGATTTGATCTATGTGTTGCTGATATATCACATGATTTGATCTATGTGTTGCTGATATATCACATGATTTGATCTATGAGTTGCTGATATATCACATCATTTGATCTATGAGTTGCTGATATATCACATCATTTGATCTATGAGTTGCTGATATATCACATCATTTGATCTATGAGTTGCTGATATATCACATCATTTGATCTATGCACTATTCCACATTACTCTTTTATGATAATGATTTGTTGTACAGGACATTATTCCATTTCTGACGTTCTACCTTTGCCGTACCTATTTTTTATATTCGGTGAAAAAAACATCAACATCAACATTGAAACATATCGATATGGGTGATTGTGTATTATCACAGAAACTGGTGAATACTTGGGTAACAATCAAATGTCTAGATTCCGTTCCAAATTAAAATATCAGGTGTGAATTAATGATATCGCAAGTACACTACGTCGATATTTCTTACAGAGCTGTAACTTTTCTACCAAGTACAATAGCAGAGAACAAACATTTATCTATAAAATAAGAAAAAATAGAACAAGCATTTATCTATAAAATAATATAGAATAGAAGAAGCATTTATCTATAAAATAATATAGAATAGAACAAATATTTATCTATAAAATAATATAGAATAGAACAAACATTTATCTATAAAATAATATAGAATAGATAGAAAAACATTTATCTATAAAATAAGATGTTGTAGCTGCAGTCATGTTAAATCTATTCGGCTCCACTTCTCTGCAGTGACAGAAATATGATTGCAAGACTGTGGAAATAACATTCGCAAGGGCAAAGAAAAGCATTGCCATTTGAAATTAAATATTATAGAAAAGTCCCAAGAATATCATGGACAGAAAGATGAACAAACGTAAACGTCCACAAAGACCTGAACATAGAAGACGATTGAAGAACATAGAGGACTGGCTTCTCAAAACTATCACAAAACGCAAGAGAAAATATTTTGAACATATAGAGTGACACAATGGTTTGGAGATACCAGTAATGGAGGGAAAAGTTCCAGGAAAGAGAACAAGAAGCAGACCAAGAATATGAGGGAAACAAGATATGGAAGTTCTTTTCAAAGGACACTGGAAGAGACTTAGTAGCCTGACAGAATCGAGAAGTGTACATATTGGCAGTGTAAACAACGTTATATGAAGGAACTGGAGACATGGTTCAAAAACGTCTGGTGGAGGTAGTGTTGAGTGTACAACATAGATAAGAAGGAAGTCCTTGTCTTCGAGGGCATAGCAAATCTAGTCTGACCTAGCCGCCGTTGCCCAACACGGCTGATACCCAATTGGGTTCAGTACTCAAAGGCATAGTGGGAAAGTACATTTCTTATACGAGATGTGCTCGCCGACTGCGATGTTCCTCGTTCGGGATCGGCGCAATCTACCAATGTCTTTGTGTGATAAACACTCTGGCGACGAGTCAATACACAGGCCACTTCTGGTGGTGTATTGGAAGGTTATCATAGATGGACAAGGCCAGTGCTTGTGAAATGCATAGGTCAAATCCCAGACCACTGACGTTTTTGGAATAGCAGCACTTCGTCCTGAAATGTGTATGAATCCTGAGTCTAATTCGAATGACACTATTGCCCAACATGACTCTACGGAAGAAATTTGGTCTGGGACCTCGGGACACAAAGGTTCGTAATGGAATGATCTTTTTACACGAGGACTAGCTCGCTGACTGCGAAGCGCCTCGTTGGAGGAAAGACAAACAATGGGTGACCTAGACAAACTATCTACTCATCTCGTGACATATCGTCCCTCTGAGTAGAGGAGTCCTTAAATAGGCACTGTACTAAACCGAAAGTTGAAGTCGCCTGGGTATGAAAGAAAGTTTCTGGGGAATCACCCATCGGACATATGTCTACTGAACATCTTCTGAATGGTCATGGAAACAAGATCTGGTCTTGGTCAATTGGAGTTGTGAATTGTCGTAAAACCACAATATTGACTTGCGTCAACCACTTGTGCGATGAAGTGTCATAGAACAACATTCTTGCCGTAGTCACTTGTGCGGTGACGCGTCGTAGAACTACAATCCTGTTGTAGCAACTTGTACCGTGAAACATCTTAGAAACACAATCTTGTCTCAGCTGTCGTGGAACTATGTTCTTGAAGCATACATCAACTGAAATCCCAAATGTCTTGGAAGTGAGCGTACTATTCCGTGCGCCCCTGCAACCATAAGTAACTAAAGCAACAGATATGTATGTCCATGAGTAACTTGTACTGATTTCATATTATGCAACTAAAGTAACAAGTGTGCCCGCGCAAGCAGCTAAATTAAGATACGTTTATAATACTTGCAACATAAAATAACAATTGTACCAAATCAAGCTGCTAAAGTAAGTTGCATCTATGCATACTGACAACTAAAGGTAACGAAAGTGTATGAATACAAACAGCCACAACAACATCAGATTATGCATAAATGCAACTATATTAGCAACTAAAGAGCAGACGTCACCATTATGATGTCAACATTATGCCGTTTGCAAAAAACAATTTTTTATAACCTCTAATAACAAAATAGTAACTATTGGAAATTAAGCAAACACAAAACATTCAATATCATTTCATTGTATAACTAATTCGTGTAATGAGATAAGTAGAAAGTTAGCTGAGTCCTCCGGAGAATCCTCTTACAAATATGAAAGTAAATCTAGCCGATGAAAAATGAGGGATCGTTTTTGAAATTTTAAAGAGGGTTATGTTTATGATTTTTGTGGGTTTTTTTTGTTGTTTTTGTTTTCTGTGTGTATGGCTAGTCAAAACTGTTGTTACGTTCTGTGCCAATCAAACCTCATGATTCTAATAAATGTCCTTTTGAATTGTGCATTTGCAAAGGCATAACAAAACGGATTGATGGGACTATTTAAGTAACATAGCCAATAGGAGAAAGAATACAAGTGTGAGTTCACACATTGTGCGCACAGTGCTATGATCATAATTGCTATGTGATATGGGGTCCAACATAGCACAAAGGCCCCCAAGATGAAGGATATAGTTCGTAGAGCTTTCCTGGCTCTATTCTCAGATTTTGATTTCCTTTCTCTTCTGTTTCGACGCCTGCTGTTTCGTGAACGGACAGATTTGACGAATGTGTGAATACGCGTATCCTTATCGCGATTTCGACGTGTTGCCGCGAGGCTGTGAGAGTCTTTCGAGTTGTCTTCATGTGTGTTGATGTCTTCCGTAGCCGTGTTACAGTTCGGCAAGCTGTTGCCATGCGTGGTAGCGTTGACAGTGCGCAATTTACTCACGCTATTGTTGTCCGCGCCCATTTCAGCTCCGACAGCACTGGGCGTGATGGTGTTGCTAGTGTCAGAGCGAGGCCGTTGATCGCCGTTTGTATACTTGTTGTAGCTAGGCTGACGAAATGTTCCTGCTGCTGGGAAATCTGTAGTTGTAGCAATATCAGAAGTCATGAAACACTCGCTTGCATTGTCCTCTATATCAAATACATCGGTAGCAATTGGTGGCAGAGATGACCTTCGCTTCCAGATAGGAGAAGAATTATTCAAGTCCAGAAGATCGGAATCCTCAAGTTCAGACTCTCCCGTTGTTGTTGGTAGCAGTGCAGCATTTTCTGAACTTAACGTTGCCATGAAACTCTTCTGGTCGATAAATCGGCAACCTCTGTTGATCTCATTTTGTAGAAGAGGTGTTGTTTGATTTTCCATTCGTTCAGAAACTTCTGGCGAATATATATTGTTATATCCATGACGTCTAGTACCTTCTGTGTCTGATCCGGTATCGCTGGCTGATTTGGCATCGTGTTTGGAGTATGTGTGAGTTGGATTGATAAGGTTTTGACTCTCCCTGCGATCTGTAGGTGTTATAAATAATTCGCCGTGTAAAGAACGAACCAAGCCTCCTGTGTTGGCAAAGCAAACGTTGTTTGCTACAACTGGTTGGCTCTGTTTTGTGGCTGTAACTGGGGATTTGCCGGGCACCACTGCGCCGCCACTACTACTGTTCTCGTCGTCAGACGCAAATGCTGGACTGCTAGACCTGTCGTCGTCTTTATCAGCAACTTTATCCGTACTAAAACTCGTTGTATTAACACATTGTGGCGCTGTTTGACGTGGCAAGATGGCTTTCAAAGATTTTCGGCTATTTTTCTTGTTCTTTATGTTATTTTGTGGTGTTGAATGCGCCTGACTATCTCCACCGCAGCTGCTGTTGTTACTAACACCTTCCATATCGACAAAATTCCGCACTGCTGCGTTTTGGTTATCCCCAGCTAGTTCCATTGTGGATTGCATCTTTTTATGTTTCTCATCGGATTTCCTTTGCAAGTCGAGCGCTACCTTATAGATGCCAACATACAGCGTACACATAACAATAAGGGTGATCCAGTAGTATCCTATTGTTAGAAGGAAAGTAAACATGGGATCGTCCATGAATTGAACCTCGCACTCTTCAACTTTTACTGTTCTCTTACCGACGAAGTATTGCCAGCCGATGATTGACGTAAAGAAAACTAGCGCCGGTAAGATCCAGGTGATGGCGATCATAACCAACACTTTCTTTTCTGTCCGCCAGTTGCGATATTTAGCCGGAATCTTCACACTAAGAAATCGATCCATTGTTATAAGGAACACCGTGTACTGAGATGTCAGACACACTGTCCAGTCTAAGGAAAGCCAAAGGTCACAAAGCCACGGTCCTAGCACCCACTTTCCCCACAATAAGTATTGGGTGTATAGTGGCATAGAAAATGTACCAATCAACAAGTCTGACACTGCTAACGAAGCTAAAAAGTAGTTTGTGGGCTGTCTGATGGTTCTCTCTAGACCAAACGCTAGAAGGACGGTTATATTTCCAAGAATTGTAACAATGCTAATGATGCTGGCTAGTAGACCCAAGACGATAGTTAACCAGATAGAATGAGGAAGAGCGTGAGAGGTTTGTGTGGTGATATCAACGTTTGGGGTGGTGATGATGTTTTCGCTGCACTTGGAAGCGTTGTGAATTGAGTTCATTAAACACATGATTGAGTCGTTCAGCATGGTCTCAGCTGCTTTACTGGAAGTGAGTAAAGATGTGAGGTTTACAGCAACAGACTGCGCATGATGTGCTGGGTCGCCTGCATAGGAAGAAGTGGAAAGACTGTTCAGGTGCAGATATACGTCAGGTGGCATTCTATCTGGTGTAATTTTTAACGGCTCCGAGGATGCCATTTTCGATTTTGTTGTGGGCTTTTTTTATAATATATTTGTTGATTATATGATGTTTCCATGATATATTTGACGATTATCTGATAGCTCCATTATAGATTTGAGTCTCAGATGTTTCCATTATAGTTTTGCTGTGAAGATGATTTCGAGAAAGTATTTTTGCCATGTTAGTGTTGCTGACAAATGAAGAGTTGATGGCTGTGACCTGGTGCTACACTCTGTTTAAACATCTGAAACAGGAGATAGATAAAGCTAGATGTTACCAATTTGAAAATAGTAAGTGACAAGCATAATGAAACAAAAAATAGAGTTGCCAGATAGTAGAAATTGTTTATAGCAAATTTTCAAGTAAAATGTAGCCAAAAATTGAAACACACCAAACTGTCGATACATTTTCAAACTAACAAAAATATATAAAAATTACCAAAACATAACTTTCACGGCCAATGACTTTTAAAAATAATATTTTGGGAAATTTGGCTTTGAGATAGTCAACTTCTGGCAACCCTGTAGCAAAAAACTCACATTTTATTTTAAGTAATGTCAGAATACAAATATAACAAACATAATATTCATATTGTGATTGTCTATGCCAATATGTAGCAAATATGGACTGTGGCCTGTAATGATGGCATTTTACTACTATAATCTTTGTGTATCTATGACAGTTCGAACATAACTACAACTCTGTCGCTATTTTACCTCTAAGCATACGCACTTGAAAAAAACACTTTCATAAGTTTATTTTATAGAAAGAGCGAAACGTGCTATTCAGTAGGTGTTTGGTAGAACGAAGTCAATGTTTGTGCCTACTTCATAGGCGTGTGGTCAATAAGGGTTTAAAATTTAGTATGATTATAACATGAAGTGATCATTGATCGAAATCCTGCTTATCGATCGAACACCTATAATCGATCACTGCTCGAATCTCTGTTTGCCTATCTAGTATCTAATTAATCATTCATCGAAGCTAAGCAAATCTATCTAACACCTCTAATCGATCAATGATTGAATTCATGTATGCCTATCTCACGCCTCTAATCAATCATTCATCGAAGCAAAGCTAATCCATCTAACAATCACACGCAATCAGTGCTGGAAAGTCTCCATGTCCTTTTGGAGTCTCTGCTAGATCATTGTTCTTAACCGTTTGTCGTTCACTTACATTACATTAAATTATTGTGCTAATTATGCGCGCCTATATAAGTGTTAATCAAGGATGCACTACAAGAACAGCCATCTTCCCGCTGAAGTTGCATTTCTCACCAAGGGCCGCAACAAAACCTAGCAGATGCCACTTGTATACTGCGAGCCTAACCCTTCTAGAAGCTGCACACGATTTCATCTACATCGTGAAATGTTTTCCCCCATGATTAGATAGCTCACTACACGTGAAACGATTTGTCTAAGAAAAGCAGCAAACAGAACAAGAAGAGAACATGGGAAGAATGAAGAGATTACAAGAACTGTTGGAACAACATCTGCGGTCAAATATATTGACAAACAGAGACTGAAATGATTCGGACATTTAATGAGAATGGACCCTTATTGACCAGCAGTAAGTGCATGGAATTTGAGAATGGAAAAACCAAACGCGACAAACCAAGAAAAATGTGCATTGACGGAGTTACCACGGTTCAGAGACTTCATAGTAATACTGCACCTCAAGCGATCAAGCGTCTCATAGCCGGAACAACCGTTCGTCATTGAATCATGCGACGCCTCACATCATACGCAGAGAAAAGACAACATATATAATAGATAGATTAGATAGACAGATTAAATAGACAGATTAAATAGACAGATTAAATAGACAGATTAGATAGACATATTAAATAGACAGATTAGATAGACAGATTAGATAGACAGATTAGATAGACAGATTAGATAGACAGATTAGATAGACATATTAAATAGACAGATTAGATAGACATATTAAATAGACAGATTAGATAGACAGATTAGATAGACAGATTAGATAGACAGATTAGATAGACAGATTAGATAGACATATTAGATAGACAGATTAGATAGACAGATTAGATAGACAGATTAGATAGACAGATTAAATAGACAGATTAGATAGACAGAATAGATAGACATATTAGATAGACAGATTAGATAGACAGATTAGATAGACAGATTAGATAGACAGATTAGATAGACAGATTAGATAGACAGATTAGATAGACAGATTAGATAGACAGATTAAATAGACAGATTAGATAGACAGAATAGATAGACATATTAGATAGACAGATTAGATAGACAGATTAGATAGACAGATTAGATAGACAGATTAGATAGACAGATTAGATAGACAGATGCTTAGAAGTCTGACAGCTGTACACACCTGTAGAGTGTAGACATATTTGGGTATGGAATACGGCTCTGGCGAACATTCCTACTGCATAAGGATACAATAGCTCTACTGATCGTTAATTTCTCAGAACGATAGATATTTATCCATCATTAAATATTCGACTGAGTTATGTATTCAAAGTATTAATGGCATATATATATATATATATACAGAAATAACATGAGAAACGTCGTAGTAGGGTGCCATGTATAACCGTTCAAACAGAATCGCATATGATACAACAAGAACTGACGAAGAGTGCAGTTTTCAGGCAAGCTCAATGACTGAATATATTCTTATCTATGGTGTTCATCGAGAAATGCAATTGATGGAAATTTGAGATTTGGAGAGAAGAAATTTGGGAGAATTTTCAGAGGTGATTACAAACACAAGTCACAGACAGAAATGTATATTTTTAACATGGACTTGTGTAAGCAAGGTTGACGGGATAGGCACCTGTCTACCGATACAACAACAGCAGAAGTAGTACTAACAACAGCAGAAGTAGTACTAACAACAGCAGAAGTAGTACTAACAACAGCAGGAGTAGTACTAACAACAGCAGAAGTAGTACTAACAACAGCAGAAGTAGTACTAACAACAGCAGGAGTAGTACTAACAACAGCAGAAGTAGTACTAACAACAGCAGAAGTAGTACTAACAACAGCAGGAGTAGTACTAACAACAGCAGGAGTAGTACACATGGTAGTTGTAGGATGAATATATATTAGCAACAACAAATAGAACAATGATAGATTAAGACTAATATAACAAAATCACATAGAACAATGACATTAACATTAATATAACAACAGATAACAAAACTAAGAATTGTAAAAGTAACATCAACAGCAGCAACAATCACACCAACAACAGCGACATCACCAACATTAACAGCAGCAACACCATCTACAACATCATTTACAACATTACTGACAACAACAACAGTTGCAAGAACATTAACAGCAACAACAAAACCTATAACAACATCAACAACATTAACAGCAACAACAACATCTACAACAACATCAACAACAGCAACGATAGCAACAACATCAACAACAGCAGTGGCTACAGCAACATCGATTACATCACAATCAATAATATAATCAAACAGAACACACGTAAAGAATATCCAGTCACACATGACTAGCACAGTCTTAGAAACAACACATGACATCATTAGCGTGGCATTCGCTATCTCATCGCATGCAATCTCAGAGTGACTCAGAAATCAGGCTGAAGTCGGATGTATGGATCAGAAAGGTGTGGATTTCAAAGTTAAGCTGTAAACTATGACAAGGCGTATTCTATTCTGCGAATTGCAGACGGATAACCAGCAGGATTGTGAGAATGAAAGCAAAGAAAGTGATGAAACGTCAATGTCACAGGACTATATTTAAATCGAACAGTTTCAGATGGTCGTGACAAGGTAGAAAACATTGCTAGAAGATACATAAGCGAATATCATCATGTGCCATACATTGTTATTCAATCGTTATTGATGTGTTTTTTTCCATCACATCACTAATACGCCCAACGGAAGTAAGAACCCAGGAATATCCAGTTAAGAAGTTACAATGTTTAAGTCTAGATCAATCTCTTCAGATCTGCTAGTGCTGAGTATACTTGTATACGGATGTGTCAAGATCAATCTCTTCAGATCTGCTAGTGCTGAGTAAACTTTTATACGGATGTGTCAAGATCAATCTCTTCAGATCTGCTAGTGCTGAGTAAACTTGTATACGGATGTGTCAAGATCAATCTCTTCAGATCTGCTAGTGCTGAGTAAACTTTTATACGGATGTGTCAAGATCAATCTCTTCAGATCTGCTAGTGCTGAGTAAACTTGTATACGGATGTGTCAAGATCAATCTCTTCAGATCTGCTAGTGCTAAGTAAACTTGTGTACGGATATGCTACATTATGTTTGTTGCATATTAGCTATATAGAACACAAGATAAATATATTTGTCCAGCAGGCAGGAAATAAACAAACTTCCAGGTAAACAAGAACTACGTTTGGGAGTGATGAAAAGACGTACACTTGTTTTGTTTGGCTGTGATGAAACGGCGTACACTTGTTTGATTTGGCTGTGATGAAACGTAGTACACTATGTTTGATGTGGAAGTGATGAAACGATGTACACTTGTTTGATGTGGGAGTGATGAAACGATGTACACTTGTTTGATGTGGGAGTGATGAAACGATGTACACTTGTTTGATTTGGCAGTGATGAAACAGCGTACACTTGTTTGATTTGGCTGTGATGAAACGATGTACACTTGTTTGATTTGGCAGTGATGAAACGATGTACACTTGTTTGATTTGGCTGTGATGAAACGGCGTACACTTGTTTGATTTGGCTGTGATGAAACGATGTACACTTGTTTGATTTGGCAGTGATGAAACGATGTACACTTGTTTGATTTGGCAGTGATGAAACAGCGTACACTTGTTTGATTTGGCAGTGATGAAACGATGTACACTTGTTTGATTTGGCAGTGATGAAACGATGTACACTTGTTTGATTTGGCTGTGATGAAACGGCGTACACTTGTTTGATTTGGCTGTGATGAAACGATGTACACTTGTTTGATTTGGCAGTGATGAAACGATGTACACTTGTTTTGTTTGGCTGTGATGAAACGATGTACACTTGTTTGATTTGGCAGTGATGAAACGATGTACACTTGTTTGATTTGGCAGTGATGAAACAGCGTACACTTGTTTGATTTGGCTGTGATGAAACGATGTACACTTGTTTTGTTTGGCTGTGATGAAACGATGTACACTTGTTTGATTTGGCAGTGATGAAACGATGTACACTTGTTTTGTTTGGCTGTGATGAAACGATGTACACTTGTTTGATTTGGCAGTGATGAAACGATGTACACTTGTTTGATTTGGCAGTGATGAAACGATGTACACTTGTTTGATTTGGCAGTGATGAAACAGCGTACACTTGTTTATTTGGCTGTGATGAAACGATGCACACTTGTTTGATTTGGCAGTGATGAAACGATGTACACTTGTTTGATTTGGCAGTGATGAAACGATGTACACTTGTTTGATTTGGCAGTGATGAAACGATGTACACTTGTTTGATTTGGCTGTGATGAAACGGCGTACACTTGTTTGATTTGGCTGTGATGAAACGATGTACACTTGTTTGATTTGGCAGTGATGAAACGATGTACACTTGTTTGATTTGGCAGTGATGAAACGATGTACACTTGTTTGATTTGGCTGTGATGAAACGGCGTACACTTGTTTGATTTGGCTGTGATGAAACGATGTACACTTGTTTGATTTGGCAGTGATGAAACGATGTACACTTGTTTGATTTGGCAGTGATGAAACGATGTACACTTGTTTGATTTGGCAGTGATGAAACAGCGTACACTTGTTTGATTTGGCTGTGATGAAACGATGTACACTTGTTTGATTTGGCAGTGATGAAACGATGTACACTTGTTTGATTTGGCAGTGATGAAAAGACGTACACTTGTTTTGTTTGGCTGTGATGAAACGGCGTACACTTGTTTGATTTGGCTGTGATGAAACGTAGTACACCATGTTTGATGTGGAAGTGATGAAACGATGTACACTTGTTTGATGTGGGAGTGATGAAACGATGTACACTTGTTTGATTTGGCAGTGATGAAACCGCGTACACTTGTTTGATTTGGCTGTGATGAAACGATGCACACTTGTTTGATTTGGCAGTGATGAAACGATGTACACTTGTTTGATTTGGCTGTGATGAAACGATGTACACTTGTTTGATTTGGCTGTGATGAAACGGCGTACACTTGTTTGATTTGGCTGTGATGAAACGATGTACACTTGTTTGATTTGGCAGTGATGAAACGATGTACACTTGTTTGATTTGGCAGTGATGAAACGATGTACACGTGTTTGATTTGGCAGTGATGAAACAGCGTACACTTGTTTGATTTGGCTGTGATGAAACGATGCACACTTGTTTGATTTGGCAGTGATGAAACGATGTACACTTGTTTGATTTGGCAGTGATGAAACGATGTACACTTGTTTGATTTGGCTGTGATGAAACGGCGTACACTTGTTTGATTTGGCTGTGATGAAACGATGTACACTTGTTTGATTTGGCAGTGATGAAACGATGTACACTTGTTTGATTTGGCAGTGATGAAACGATGTACACTTGTTTGATGTGGGAGTGATGAAACGATGTACACTTGTTTGATGTGGGAGTGATGAAACGATGTACACTTGTTTGATTTGGCAGTGATGAAACAGCGTACACTTGTTTGATTTGGCAGTGATGAAACGATGTACACTTGTTTGATTTGGCTGTGATGAAACGGCGTACACTTGTTTGGTTTGGCTGTGATGAAACGATGTACACTTGTTTGATTTGGCAGTGATGAAACGATGTACACTTGTTTGATTTGGCAGTGATGAAACGATGTACACTTGTTTGATTTGGCTGTGATGAAACGGCGTACACTTGTTTGATTTGGCTGTGATGAAACGATGTACACTTGTTTGATTTGGCAGTGATGAAACGATGTACACTTGTTTGATTTGGCAGTGATGAAACGATGTACACTTGTTTGATTTGGCTGTGATGAAACGGCGTACACTTGTTTGATTTGGCTGTGATGAAACGATGTACACTTGTTTGATTTGGCAGTGATGAAACGATGTACACTTGTTTGATGTGGGAGTGATGAAACGATGTACACTTGTTTGATGTGGGAGTGATGAAACGATGTACACTTGTTTGATGTGGGAGTGATGAAACGATGTACACTTGTTTGATTTGGCTGTGATGAAACGGCGTACACATGTTTGGTTTGGCAGTGATGAAACGATGTACACTTGTTTGATGTGGGAGTGATGAAACGATGTACACTTGTTTGATGTGGGAGTGATGAAACGATGTACACTTGTTTGATTTGGCTGTGATGAAACGGCGTACACATGTTTGGTTTGGCAGTGATGAAACGATGTACACTTGTTTGATTTGGCTGTGATGAAACGGCGTACACATGTTTGGTTTGGCAGTGATGAAACGATGTACACTTGTTTGATTTGGCAGTGATGAAACGATGTACACCATGTTTGATGTGGGAGTGATGAAACGATGTACACTTTTTGATGTGTGAGTGATGAAACGATATACACTTGTTTGCTGTGGGAGTGATGAAACGATGTACACATTTTGATGTGTGAGTGATGAAACGATATACACTTGTTTGCTGTGGGAGTGATGAAACGATGTACACTTGTTTGATGTGGGAGTGATGAAACGGTGCACACGTGTTTGATGTGGACATGTAACGACACACTACTCACGTTATAAAATTCTGTTACAAAGAATAGCTGAGGGTGGAAGGAGGAGACGAAGAGAGATAAAATATTCACATATTTATAACATCAAGGAATGGTGTGGGGGATGGGCTAAGCTGGAAGACGCAAATAACACAGCTACCAGCACCACATGCATGACACTCTCCATCTTAAATCACACGGATATTATTTCTCACTGTTTGAGAGTGCGCAGAAGAGGACGGGTTACCGAAGTTCAGTGATATTACAATATTACTGCAAATCACACGACTAAACGTGAGATAATATCCTGAACAAGGATCGTTATTCAATCCTGCTTTGTCAGCAGGAAATAAAGATGCAGATATGCTGGCATAAGATGGAGCAACATAGAAACACAAGGACGAAGAAATCACATAAAGAGTTAAAAAGGACCCTCCTCAAAACTATTATAAAAGTCAACCTTCCACAAGAAAAGAGTTTTGACAGAGCTTAGCACGTGATCATCTTCCACATCAGAACAGGACACAACAGAATAAACAATACCTTAAATAGACTAAGGCTGCTTCTATCACCTGTGTGTCATGTCGGCGGGCCATGGACCACGAACATATCCTTCATGACTGCATTACACTAAATACCTTCAGGGAGCAACACTGGCCCACAGAGTTGGATATTCACAGAAAGCTGTGGGGCACTGAGCAGCTTTCAAATACAGCAGCATTTACTTTTTAAAAAACTGGACCTGCTGTGTAGGCATATTAAACTATAAGAGAGTCTTCAAGAGCTTTCAAATACAGCAACATTTATCACACGAAAAAAAGATGGAAACGAGAAGGTATAATACTGCGATATCTAACAGAAAAGCCAAGAAAAGACAAAAGACAAACAAATGAAGAAATATTAGAATTAAGGCTCAGAAATTCAACAAATACCTGGGACAGAGATGGATGGAGGGAGTGACACATACTAAACCTTGGAGATTTGGTATTACAAAAACAATAAAATGAAAATCTTCCACGTGTGTATTAATAACGTTTTCAGCTTGTTTGGTATTCAAGGACCTACTCAGAAATCGAGACCTGTCTCTTGGTTAATAACTAAAGTATCGTCACTGCTTCTGACAAAGTCACAGGAAAATCTCTTGATAGTAATGGAATCTTCATTGATACGTCGGTACCAATTTGTGTCTAGTATCTAGAAATGTCTTTAGCTAACATCCATTTGTTGTTTTTTTTTGGTTCTTTTTATATATTGTTTTTTAGAAGTCTCTTAGTTGGGAGGTCCAAAGTTCTCAATTTGTAACTGGGGATAATGCAAAGGCAAAATGGTGTTCGTAGACAAGGTCCATTAGTCTCGGGAAGGAAGACTCGACAGCGGTGTAACCAGGCGATAAGTGCCTGTGATTGGAATCACGGGAGTGAGGAACTAGGTTGAATGTTGAAGATTATGTTAATAGAGCACACAGTCATTTCTGGTAAAATTAGCCTACTCAAGAAAGAAAATGAGTTCAAGTCTTGCAAAATGACTTTTTTTTGGGTCCGTACAGTGAAAGTCTTTCATTGTCTGTTCTTTTGTTCATGGAATTTGTTATTAATGGAAAATAATTACAGGTGATATATGAGAGGGTCATTGACCAGGTCATTCAGTTGACGCTAATTCGCCTCGTCGCTAACAAGTGATTTCAGTCAAGCCATCAAACATATATAATCTCAAGTCACTATGGGTATGGATAAGTAGTTATGGATATTCGGCGGTCAATAAGGAAACATATCAGGACAAACATTAGACAAGCATCTCGACAACCACAAACACTTGAAACAAATACGTGTCAATTAAGACGTCGTGTGCACGGACCAATTAAGTCTTCGTGTGCATGGACCACTTAAGTCTTTGTGTGCACGGACCAATTAAGCCATCGTGTGCACGGACCAATTAAGCCGCCGTGTGCACGGACCAATTAAGTCGCCGTGTGCATGGGCCAATTAAGTCTTCGTGTGCACGGACCAATTAAGTCTTCGTGTGCACGGACCAATTAAACCGTCGTGTGCACGGACCAATTAAGTCTTCGTGTGCATGGGCCAATTAAGTCTTCGTGTGCATGGACCAATTAAGTCTTCGTGTGCACGGACCAATTAAGTCTTCGTGTGCACGGACCAATTAAGTCTTCGTGTGCATGGACCAATTAGTCTGCAGTGTAATACAACAACACCGTGGACATTTATTATACAAAAAGATACTAATGTACTTGTAGAATGTCAAAGAAAGGGTCGGGTATTACCAAAAACTAGCAGCGAATTTCAAGTAAAATATTTAAGAAGTCATCCAGAAATCTCAGGCGTGCTGATCTCACACATTGTCATTCATCTTGGCTTATGCGATGGACTATGTCTCACTTTGCGTACACTTTGTGTTGCCATCCAATACACTGCACGGGAAAGTTAGATATATCAAGAAAATGGACGCTTCCTGAGATCAGCACGCAAACCTATCCTGAAGAAGTACTTGCTTTCTAGCATATACTACTAGTGACACGAGTAATGCTGATGCGACTACCCCTTAAATATGATGCGTTTCTAATCCTTGTATTTGGATTTATGTAACTATACTTAATTTTATTAGTAATACTTGCAGCAAACGTTACTATACGATATAGAATTACTGACAATACCAACGTCCCCTCTAATTTATTTTTCGTGTGAGCAATTCTGATGTTGTCTGAGCAATGAATATATTTACAATTATTAAAAAAAATGTATTTCGCTTGTTATTTATGTGCGCGAATGATACACTTCGGGAGAGGTACCCTCAAATTACATGTGCGATTTTATCACCTGCACAGATTAGAGAGCATATTAGACTGCACATTAATATACATAAAGATTATGAAGTCATAAAGAAACGTTACATTATCAAACTTCAAAAAAGACTATTGGAAATGAAATACCTGTCAGGAATAAACTAACACGCTGGAAATATTGGGGCTGCGGTAATGTAGGGCAAATCTGATTATGAAGTATAAAGGTAAACTAAATGCCACTAATAGTTAATTAATTAGGGCAATCACAATAGATATCTATCGACGAATAATTATGGGAAAGTATGTAAAATATCGAGACTGAACAAAGAGAGAAAAATAGCAAATCTACTCGATGTGACAAGAAGAGATGACTACTCTATGTGACAAAAAGAGGCATACTACTTGATGTGACAAGAGGAAAAGACTATTCGATGTGACAAGAAGAGAAAGACTACTAGATTTGACATATATATGTATGCTGCGCACGACAGAAAGTGTATGAGCAGAACTGAATGTGTCGTTCTTCTCAACAACGCGCAGAGCATTACATGGATCTAATGCTCAGGTCATGCTGATGTTAGGGGAAACGAAAGAGCCGATGTGTTGGCTGGTAAAGCCGTCGTGAACGGCACCGATATGAGAAGATACATGATTGAATTGATTAGAGCAGTCGTGGACACCATACGATAAGACGAGGAGGAAATCTAACGAGACAATGCACAGAGAATGGTAGAAATGGGAGTGACTAGAGTCACTGGGAGAAAGTGCACCCTCTTCGGAAAGATCAGAAGAACGCGTAATCAGCAACTGACCGTGACACTGAGCGTATACACTTTTAGATGACTGACGGAACAGCAAGCAGAGCAAATATGGGAAAGTCCCCTAGTGCTGTGACGCTTGTTCTTAATTAAGAATCAAGAATCGATTTGACAAGAAGTTATAGATTACTCGAAGTGGTAGAAATAGCTAGATTACTCGAAGTGGTAGAAATAGCTAGATTACTCGTAGTGGTAGAAATAGCTAGATTACTCGAAGAGGTAGAAATAGCTAGATTACTCGATGAGGTAGAAATAGCTAGATTACTCGAAGTGGTAGAAATAGCTAGATTACTCGAAGTGGTAGAAATAGCTAGATTACTCGAAGTTGTAGAAATAGCTAGATTACTCGAAGTGGTAGAAATAGCTAGATTACTCGAAGTTGTAGAAATAGCTAGATTACTCGAAGTGGTAGAAATAGCTAGATTACTCGATGTGACAAGAAGAGATAGACACATTGGTGTCTAATAGGAATACATATCGATGACATCAGCAAGTAAGCAATTGTGGTTTCGTCAAGAAACCAATAATAAAAGAAATATATTCGATCATTCGCCTCTATAGCGAAGTGTTACAGAGCGCGCCTGTGACCGCCAAGGTGCCGAGTTCTGTTTCAGCGTATATTATCAAACTCCTGCTGGGTCTGTCTTGTAGCAGTACCATGGTGTTACTAGACTTCCAGGAGGATGTAGTCCAGAGAATGGAAATGTGCTGTGTCTCTGTTTTACTTGGGTCAATTGCCCGACACATCCGTCTTCGGCGGAGTACTGAGTTCGATTCACGCCGCATGCATATTATCATCTAGCTAGTTCAGAATGCAACGGTACACTCTTAGACGTATTTATATTGCTTACAAAATCACTATAGTAAATAAACAATATACCTATAGTGTTGTTAACTCTATCGCAGTCGTTTGATTCCAATACATATATAATACACTCAGCTATAATATAAAACATCTATAGGTATACCTCGAAAACGTTGGATTTGTGAGGCAACATGCAACGAAAACAACACTAAACAAAAAAGACACTAGATTCTTGTGAGAAACATCTTTACCTAACCTCATACTTATAGAAAAAAAATACAAGATGCCATGCAAGTAAAGTAGTGTTGTTATGAGTTGAAAAGTATAATCATAGACAAGATGATTATAATACAGAAATCCTTTTAGCTGTAAGCAAGGTAGTTCTTGACAGACTTTCTAACAAAAACACTGACTCATTGGCTGGTACTGCCCTTGTTTTTGGTATAGTACTGAGAACATATTGATTGAAATAATCAGCACCATTGTGCCAGTGATACATAGGGGATGTCCATACATTACGTCAAAAATTGTTTGCTAATTTGTGACTATACCTGCACCGTCAACAGGTGTCAAGAATCAAGTCACCCACAAATCTTGCCAAAAGCTGTCAAGAATTCAGCTCTTAATTCCTATGTGTGGTGTCGTAGTTTCTAACAGCTGTCTTTCATACCCAGGAGACTTCTTCGGTGTATTTAAAACCGCATTGATGACGACAACTTTTGTCAAACCCCCGTATCTCTTGTCAATAACTATCAATATTTTAGAGCAAATTTTCCCCTTCGTTGTTTATTTAACATATTGCCAGCCCCATAATGAAGATTGATAATTGTGTGAAAGTGATAAGTTATACGTACACAGAACAACTGCAATGCGTCTAGCGCAGACGGTATGACTTCTCTGGACATATTCCAAGGTCACATAATCAACATCAAAGTCCACATACTCTTGGCTGAGTGATGATACGGAGAGCGGAGCATTTATGGGAATACCGAGTGTACTATGATTTTGGTTTCTAATCAAGAAAAGTAACAATATCCAAGCACTAAAACTTGTATCCCATGTGTGAGTTGTTCGTAAGCGAACCGCAGAATAGGCAATACGGAGGGAATTTCCACCCAACTGTGTTGAATACGCATGCCAAAACAGGAAATGACGACTGAATCGTATTATACAAAAATGATTTCTTCTGCATAAAAATAAATCTAGAACAAAGGAGACCGTACATCATTTTTTATACAATGATTTGATCGTTCATAGTAACTTACCTAGCTTATCGGAAGTCGTGCTGGTTGAATTACAACTTTTACGACTTCCTCTACCATTATTTGTTATGGTTATTTGTTATGGTTATTTGTTATGGTTATTTGTTATGGTTATTTGTTGGTTATTTTTGGGGGCTTTTTATCGACAAGATATTCTAGCAACTTGCTCTTTCTTCTACTTGTGAGTGGGTTGTTACTGAGTGGGTTGCCACTGGGTGGGTTTTTACTGAGTGGTTTTTAACTGAGTAATTTTTAACTGAGTGGATTATTACTGAGTAGATTGTAACTGAATGGGTTGTCACTGGGTGGGTTTTTAATTGAGTGGATTATTAATGATTGTATTGTCACTGAGTGGATTATTACTGAGTGGATTGTAACTGAGTGGATTGTAACTGAGTGGATTGTAACTGAATGGATTGTAACTGAATGGATTGTAACTGAGTGGATTGTAACTGAATGGATTGTAACTGAGTGGATTGTAATTGAATGGATTAAAACTGAGTGGATTGTATCTGAATGGATTGTAACTGAATGAATTGTAACTGAATGGATTGTAACTGAATGGATTGTAACTTAATGGATTGTTACTGAGAGGATTATAACTTAGTGGATTGTAACTGAATGAATTGTAATGGAATGGATTGTAACTGAATGGTCTGTAACTGAATGGATTGTAACTGAGTGGATTGTAACTGAATGGATTGTAACTGAATGGATTGTAACTGAATGGTCTGTAACTGAATGGATTGTAACTTAGTGGATTGTAACTGAATGAATTGTAATGGAATGGATTGTAACTGAATGGTCTGTAACTGAATGGATTGTAACTGAGTGGATTGTAACTGAGTGGATTGTAACTGAATGGATTGTAACTGAGTGGATTGTAACTGAATGGATTGTTACTGAGAGGATTATAACTGAGTGGATTGTAACTGAATGGATTGTAACTGAATGGTTTGTAACTGAGTGGATTATAACTGAATGGATTGTAACTGAATGAATTGTAACTGAATGGATTGTAACTGAATGAATTGTAACTGAATGGATTGTAACTGAATGGTCTGTAACTGAATGGATTGTAACTGAATGGATTGTAAGTGAATGGTTTGTAACTGAATGGATTGTAAGTGAATGGTTTGTAACTGAATGGATTGTAAGTGAATGGATTGTAACTGAATGGATTGTAACTGAATGGTTTGTAACTGAATGAATTACTAATGAGAAGATTTTTCTTGCATGTAACGTAACTGAGTCGTTGACACAGATGTTGCCATTTATTCAGACGGGTCTGTCATCTGTCTCTAGCGATGTGCACGCACCTTTTCTACCAGATCACTAGGAGGAACAGTACACGAAGTCAGTGGAGACTTTACCACAACAACAAGCAGTCTGATGGTGGAAGTATATGCCATAACGCAAGCACTAAACTGGCTAGTATCGCAAGCCCAGTGTCATACCTGCATACAAACACAATGAATATGATTCAGAAATTCAAAACAATGGAGTACGTAATGGATGTTCGTGTCATTCGAGAGAGCTAAAATGCGGTCCTCAGTGCGAAAAAAAACCGCTTATCCTTGTTCCTTGGACAAGCTGGTGTGGAGGGAAACGAACGGGAGGACAAATTAGTTAGCCTTGCCACGATAACAGATGGTCAGACTATGGACCGAGGAGACATACTCATTGCTCTGTGTGAGTTCGCACGATCAGAGGATTTTGAGATGAGTAGCATGAGTCAATGTCGAGGAAGGGCGAATTAGGAGTGAGGACAGGCGTGGCCCGTAGAGAACACCTGACAAAGATTTCAAAAAGAGCACTGAACCAACATAGAACCGGAACCATCAGCAGTTATACCCTGAGAGATTTACTGAATCAAACATCTGATCATCTATAAACGTGTGCAGTCCGAAGAGAATATTCAACAGACCACATACGTAACATGTATTTTAGTGCTGGTAATTTTAACTACCAATCGTATCTGATACACCGTAATGTAGTACTCGCCATTCTTCTAATACATTACGAAATATTGGAAACCACACTAACCAGACATTTCTTCAGAAAAGTCCACTTTCTTTTTTTATTATCTCTCTGTGATACAAGCATAATTTTCCTACAAAATGCATTATCTTCAACTTTGATCGTTTATCTCTGGTACATAATTGTTCCGTAAGTCTGGTAAAATTCAATAACTTACACAATACATTTATTATATAACTTTATAGAAACTAGAAAATTCGACAGCGACCAAAAATGATACTATTTGACGAAAAAATGATCGATTCTATAAAGGCAAGTATTTCTGACGTCATGAGGCTAGAAATAATAAAAGGTCGAAGTGCAAAGGTCACAAGTCAAATTTGCCACATCAGACATCAATGGTAATTTAATTACCTATATTTGGCTGATCGGCGATTACTCAGGGAGATACATATTTATGTAATGTAGATAATGGCGCTATTTTGGGTAGGATTTATCATTGCCGGGTGCGAGGTTGATTTCATAATGAAAGGAATAGACAAGTTTCTGTGTAGTAAAGTGCTAGGCAATGTTTGTTGCACAGATGATTGATGAAGGTTAGTTCTCCAGATGTAATAACACTACCTACAAATTAAGTAATTGCTTCAGACAGCGTTTATGTTTATGAATTAGGCATCCACTGTTTGTTTTGTGTGTGTGTCATGAACATATAAACTTATTACTTTATTTCTCATGTACACATACATGTCGGAAAAATCGATCATATGTACACACTGAGGAAAACTGAAATCCTATAGTAAAGCTTGGAACATGATAATTAAGTGTTGCTAATCACTAGAAACAAACATAATAACACACACACATCGAAGTTTAGAACAAAAGACCTTTATCAAGACTACATACACAACACAAAAACCACGAGCACGAGCGACACAGTTAAAGTTGACATGGCCTAGGTAAAAGTGGGTTATCTCAACATTACATTTAACTAGGGCCAAATGTTGAACATAGGTTCTCGATCTCTGCACGCACATGATGAAGAGTATGCATGCTGATGTTTCCTGTAACTAGCTGGTTACACACATTCCTTAGACGTCCACTCAGTCGCCATGTTCTGCACGTCCCGGGGGTAATTCCACATTCATTATGTTTCATTACCATATCACTTTTCGGTCTGGTGTCTTGATTTAGAAAATGTTCACGTACAGATCTTGTTATGTACAGATCTTGTTATGTACAGATCTTGTTATGTACAGATCATGTTATGTACAGATCTTGTTATGAACAGATCTTGTTATGCCACTTGCCCATAACAAATTCTCCGAGTATTAATTCTTATCTCGCTAAAGAGTCGTTTATTTCATTCCCGCGGACTATCGCATGTCCAGCAGAAATAAAGAAACATAATTCTCCGAGCATCAGAATATATAATGTACTCCACCTACCCATGTCGAGAATGTCATGTTTAATATTAGCAGAACATTAGAATGTTAACATTAGCAGCACGTGAAAATGTTAACATTAACATCACATTACAATATTAACATTAGCAGCACGTTACAATTATTTCGCACTTAGCTTATTCGATTGTTGGAAAACACATTTCGGAACACTCAAATCTTAACAAGATGCCTGCCACTGTCTAAATTGACAGGGGATGGTCACCATACTTCGCCCGAGGGAAGGACACAACAGACCGAACAAACACATGCGCTGGATATGTGCTGCACCACTATACACTTGTGGAACAGAGGAACAGACGTCTGAACATATTCTACAGAACTGTCCCAGTATGAACAGACGCCTGAACATATTCTACAGAACTGTCCCAGTATGAACAATTGAGAGTAATGTACTGTCCCAAAGATGCGACCATTTAAACATAAATGTATGGAATCAAAGAAGAGACTCAGACAATGGTGCATCTCTTCATTCATACGCCATGTCAAATGGTATTTGGCATCGAACAGAGAACACGGTAGACACACGTTCAGGGCCTGATAATGAATGTTGACTGGTCAACGTGGAAAAGGGACATTACCACGTACATCCCAAAGCCAAGCAAAGCTGACGAGAAACATCTGAAGATTATAAAGCAACATGTTATTCGCCGTAGACGGATGTATCGGGCCTTTAGCGCAAATAAAACTGCGACACAACGCATTTGTATTCTCTGGACTACATCCTGTTGGAAATCTAGTACAGCCATTGTCCTGCTACAAGAGAGATCCAGCGGGAGTTTGAGAATGAACACTCTGAAGAAGAAGAATGCAATATATTAGAATATGCACATGGAATGTTAGAACTCCACAACAGGCAGGGAAGGAAGCTAGAAAATTGAATATTAGAGGCAGAATCTTTAAATGTAGATATTATAGGAATAGTAGAGATGAGATGGTAGGTTGCTAGTTATATTCTAGGAATGATGATGTTCGTCCGTCGTGATCGACGATGACCAAAAACTCAACCATAATAATAATAACAATAAATAATAAAATAATAAAGTTAATAGTGCGTTTTTAAATGACTAGCAAGTCCAATGCGCGCACAAAATGTTCTTTTACAGAATTGACAACAATAGAAGGTATCTGTGTGAGGTTGAGATGTTTTTTCTTTTCTACGTGTCCGCTTCTGTCTTGCAGTTTCTTGTCTGAATTCTTCTGCCGCTAGTGCTCCCGTTCTAATGCTGTAACGCCATGCTGTTCTATCCTGAGCGAGGCTCTCCCAAGCGCCTACGTCAATGTTAAGATGTTTCAAGGATGACTTGAGCGTGTCTTTGAAACGCTTTTTCTGTCCACCAGCTTTTCGAAATCCTGCCTTGAGTTCTCCATAATATATTTGTTTTGGCAAACGCGAGTTCTCCATACGCACAAGATGGCCTGCCCAGGAATATTCTAGGAATAATAGAGATGAGATGGTAGGTTGCTAGTTATATTCTAGGAATAGTAGAGATGAGATGGTAGGTTGCTAGTTATATTCTAGGAATAGTAGAGATGAGATGGTAGGTTGCTAGTTATATTCTAGGAATAGTAGAGATGAGATGGTAGGTTTCTAGTTATATTTTAGGAATTATAGAGATGAGATGGTAGGTTGCTAGTTATATTCTAGGAATAATAGAGATGAGATGGTAGGTTGCTAGTTATATTCTAGGAATAGTAGAGATGAGATGGTAGGTTGCTAGTTATATTCTAGGAATAATAGAGATGAGATGGTAGGTTGCTAGTTATATTCTAGGAATAATAGAGATGAGATGGTAGGTTGCTAGTTATATTCTAGGAATAGTAGAGAAGAGATGGTAGGTTGCTAGTTATATTCTAGGAATAGTAGAGATGAGATGGTAGGTTTCTAGTTATATTTTAGGAATTATAGAGATGAGATGGTAGGTTGCTAGTTATATTCTAGGAATAATAGAGATGAGATGGTAGGTTGCTAGTTATATTCTAGGAATAGTAGAGATGAGATGGTAGGTTGCTAGGTATATTCTAGGAATAGTAGAGATGAGATGGTAGGTTGCTAGTTATATTCTAGGAATAATAGCGATGAGATGGTAGGTTTCTAGTTATATTCTAGGAATAATAGAGATGAGATGGTAGGTTGCTAGTTATATTCTAGGAATAATAGAGATGAGATGGTAGGTTGCTAGTTATATTCTAGGAATAGTAGAGATGAGATGGTAGGTTGCTAGTTATATTCTAGGAATAGTAGAGATGAGATGGTAGGTTTCTAGTTATATTTTAGGAATTATAGAGATGAGATGGTAGGTTGCTAGTTATATTCTAGGAATAATAGAGATGAGATGGTAGGTTGCTAGTTATATTCTAGGAATAGTAGAGATGAGATGGTAGGTTGCTAGTTATATTCTAGGAATAATAGAGATGAGATGGTAGGTTGCTAGTTATATTCTAGGAATAATAGAGATGAGATGGTAGGTTGCTAGTTATATTCTAGGAATAGTAGAGATGAGATGGTAGGTTGCTAGTTATATTCTAGGAATAGTAGAGATGAGATGGTAGGTTTCTAGTTATATTTTAGGAATTATAGAGATGAGATGGTAGGTTGCTAGTTATATTCTAGGAATAATAGAGATGAGATGGTAGGTTGCTAGTTATATTCTAGGAATAGTAGAGATGAGATGGTAGGTTGCTAGTTATATTCTAGGAATAATAGAGATGAGATGGTAGGTTGCTAGTTATATTCTAGGAATAATAGAGATGAGATGGTAGGTTGCTAGTTATATTCTAGGAATAGTAGAGATGAGATGGTAGGTTGCTAGTTATATTCTAGGAATAGTAGAGATGAGATGGTAGGTTTCTAGTTATATTTTAGGAATTATAGAGATGAGATGGTAGGTTGCTAGTTATATTCTAGGAATAATAGAGATGAGATGGTAGGTTGCTAGTTATACACGAATGGAAAATTTCGTTTTATACATTCAGGAGGAGATTACCATGAAAGGAGAGTTGAAATACTGATCAAGACAGAAAAACACAAATACATCAGCGGGTACTGGACATAAAATGACAGAATGAAGATGCTAAAGATCACAGCAAACTCTTTTGATCTAGCCATTGTACAAACTTATGCACCAACTACAGACTACACTGAAGACGAAATAGAACAGTACTATGAAAAACTACAACCACTCAATGCAGTAAAATCAACAGACATTCTAAAAGTTATGGGAGACATGAATGTAAAACATAGACAAAGGAAGACACGAGAACATTGTAGGGCAATTTGGACTAGGGACAAGAAATGACAGAGGAAAAAAGACATACAGTTCGGTGAGGAGAACAATTTGATCATATGTAATACATTCTATGAACATGAAACTAGAAGATTATACACATGGAAAATATAAAATTATATACATGGAAAATATAAAATTATATACATGGAAAATATAAAATTATATACATGGAAAATATAAAATTATACACATGGAAAATAGAAGATTATATACATGGAAAATATAAAATTATATACATGGAAAATTCCTGAAGACAGAAAGAGAAACCAGGTAGATTTTGTTATGATCAGCAACATATTTAGAAACAGTATCAAGAACACTAAAACATATCCAGGAGCTGATATCAACACAAACCATAATTCAGTGATGTGCAAAATACATGTTGAACTTAAACAAGATAGAAAATAGAAAAAAGTTTCCACAGATAGACGCATCAGAACTAAAATAACCAGATATAAAACAAAAATACCTTGTAGATTTAAGAAATAGATATAAACATCTAAATATAGAAAACATGGAACAAAAAGCAGAAGGGAAAATCCAGAAGAGGAAATAGACAATAAATGGGACAGCCTAAGGAAAAGTATTCAAACAACAAAGAAAAATTTACAAATAATAAAAGTCAAGAGCAAACAAACGTGTATTACAGATGGAAAATTTGAGAAAATGAAGGAATGAAAAAAAAAGCTAAAACTATCGCACAATATTTACTCATAGACAAAGAGATTCGTAACATGTGCAGAACAGCGAAATAAAAATGGCTTAAAAATGCAGAAAAACAGAGGTCAACATGACTAATTAATTGAATGTCTCCAACAAATAGACATAAATAGACAGAAAAAAAACCATCAGACTGATTAGAAATATATATTGGGAACAGATTGCATGAATAAGGTGTGAAAAACAGCTACTCACCATACATAGAAATAAGAAGAGGTGTACGACAAGGATGTATTTTATCACCCAACCAAAGAGAATATCGTTAAAAATATAGAAGGAATGCCAGGACTAGAGATCAGTTGGACAATAATAATATGTACTTACTACGCAAAACTGATATCCAACAGGTAAATCCAGGAATAGGGTAATGAAATTTTAAATTTTGCGCTAATCACTCACGACATACATGAGACAAGCGCTGATTGATGCCGTCGGGTTTATGAGCGCCTGTCTCGTGTATGATTCTAGTTGTTCCATAGTTTCTGTTTGTTTCGTGTCGCATGTATGTTGTCATTTTTGTATATTCCTTCTTCGGTGTCGTGTCAGCTCTTCTGGTCAATCTATATTACACATGCTAATGTTCCATATCCTTAATGTCCGTTTTCTGTTGTAATGTTTTAATTTTGATTTAATTTATGTCTTGAAAAAGGACCTTTGATCGAAACGTCGATTGTATGTGTGTTATTATGTGTGTCTTTACTGATTAGTAAAACTTCATTACCTTATTCAGGTAAAATAATAAATAAACAACTTGAGATATGCAGATGACACTGTTCTTTTAGCAGAAAGTGAACATGAACTACAAAGACTAATAGATCAAGTCAATAAATCAAGTAATGCATATGGACTGGATATAAATATTTAAAAAAATCCATGATAATATGCAAGGACACAGAAGAACAAGAGCTAAATATAAACATAGATAGAGAGAAACTACAAGTAAATCAGTGTCAATATCTTGAACACATAGTCACAAATGATGGCAGATGTGAAACAGAAGTTAAAAGGAGAATAGGAATGGCTAAAAGTACCTTCAATGACATGAGGAAATTATTAACATCTAAACAAATTACAAACAAGATAAAAATGAGAATTATAAAATGCTACATGTACTATATATATTAATATCTGGATCAGAAACATGGACAAATGAACAAACAACTAGAAAACAGAATTGATGCATTTGAGATGTGAATATATAAAATAGGGATAAACTCATGGAAAAAGAAGAAAAGAAACAAAGAGCTTGTAACAACACTTCAGATGAAGAAACAAAGAGCTTGTAACAACACTTCAGATGAAGAAACAAAGAGCTTGTAACAACACTTCAGATGAAGAAACAAAGAGCTTGTAACAATACTTCAGATGAAGAAACAAAGAGCTTGTAACAACACTTCAAATGAGGAAACACAGAGCTTGTAACAACACTTCAGATAAAGAAACAAAGAGCTTGTAACAACACTTCAGATGAAGAAACAAAGAGCTTGTAACAACACTTCAGATGAAGAAACAAAGAGCTTGTAACAACACTTCAGATAAAGAAACAAAGAGCTTGTAACAACACTTCAGATGAAGAAACAAAGAGCTTGTAACAACACTTCAGATGAAGAAACAAAGAGCTTGTAACAACACTTCAGATGAAGAAACAAAGAGCTTGTAACAACACTTCAGATGAATAAACAAAGAGCTTGTAACAACACTTCAGATGAAGAAACAAAGAGCTTGTAACAACACTTCTGATGAAGAAACAAAGAGCTTGTAACAACACTTCAGATGAAGAAACAAAGAGCTTGTAACAACACTTCAGATGAAGAAACAAAGAGCTTGTAACAACACTTCAGATGAAGAAACAAAGAGCTTGTAACAATACTTCAGATGAAGAAACAAAGAGCTTGTAACAACACTTCAAATGAGGAAACACAGAGCTTGTAACAACACTTCAGATAAAGAAACAAAGAGCTTGTAACAACACTTCAGATGAAGAAACAAAGAGCTTGTAACAACACTTCAGATGAAGAAACAAAGAGCTTGTAACAACACTTCAGATAAAGAAACAAAGAGCTTGTAACAACACTTCAGATGAAGAAACAAAGAGCTTGTAACAACACTTCAGATGAAGAAACAAAGAGCTTGTAACAACACTTCAGATGAAGAAACAAAGAGCTTGTAACAACACTTCAGATGAAGAAACAAAGAGCTTGTAACAACACTTCAGATGAAGAAACAAAGAGCTTGTAACAACACTTCTGATGAAGAAACAAAGAGCTTGTAACAACACTTC